>JAHWFP010203555.1:0-21848 GCA_023313725.1 Lithobius niger
AAGCTATCCTCGGCGTCCGCGCCGACTTCCGGTAATGAGTATATAACCCCAAACCCAGAGACACTCGTTAGCACAGCGCAAGGATTCTCAAAGCTAGCGGTCGCTATGCCGGTCGGGAGTGGAGATGCCGCGGTCCGATTGTTGCCGTGCCGGGCAAAGGTAGTGGTTCGTATCGTATTTAGTTTAGCTTTAAAAGTTTAATTTTTGGAAACTCCATTCAAAATTTATAGTTTAAACTTAACTTAACCTCGTAGCTTTAGAAGGTAAATTTATGGAGCGTCAAGCCAAACGGCATTTCGGACGTTGGCGGCCGTAATTTAAGGGTTCACGGTCCCTTACTAAAAACCAGCTTTCATTATTTTGTTTTTTTAAACGCAGTTTAAAGTAAACAGGGACGGTTTGATCTTCGTGGAAGGTTGCTTTGATTAAACGCTCGGATCCACTTTATATGTAGCCGAGGCTTTATAATTTAAGGAGTTGACTTATCAACAGCAACTCTGGGAGGTTTAATGCTTAGTTAATTCACGGTTGAAACATAACTGTTATTTAGGTCTACTATTACTAGACAGCAGAGGCTGTTCGTAATTTAGAGGGCTCTTTTGCGAAATCCCCTTGTGCCTACTCAACTCACTTTTTCTATTTGAAAATGTTTTAACTGAACCTCGTGCTGGTTCTAGTGTTGAATTTTATTGTAAATTCCCCGTGTTATTTATAAACTAATCCAGTTGTAAATTTGCCAAATGTAAACGTAAAGTGCGTTTTGATTTTTAACATGTTTGTTCAAAAATAAAACCAGGAGTTTAAAACCCAGTTGGTTTACTCGTCAGTCGTTCGCTAGAAGTAAGAAATTAAGACAATTCTCTTAAACTTAGCTTAGCTAGCCTAATTTTCCCACCTTGGTGGCAGCGTTATCGCTTATTATTACAGTTAGCCTACAATATTAGGACATGTGTAGCTCCAATCCCTACGCCGGGACTGTAGCTGTTGTGCTTATTTGAAACAAAAAGTACCCAAAAGTAATAGTAAGAAGATCAAGTTACACCAGGCGATCGGCGATGTTACAAGCACCTACCCCGTCGTAGCATCCGCCGTTACACCAGAAAACACAATCACTGTGCGGTCTGTCTGTCCACATCTGGTCAATCGTCCCACCGTCGATCGACGATACTGGATTCCACGGGCGTCGTGCTAGAACGTCTCCGGATCTGGTTCACTGCGGCGATGGTTGTCTCCATCTGCGGGCAGTCTTCAGTGCGGGAGCACCGCGTCCTTCTTGGCCGGTTTCTCCTCACTGGTTACGGGTTGATGCAGGCAGGGGAAGCGGGCATCTCGGCTGGGCAGGCGTCCACTCGGTGAAGCTGCGTCTCCAGTCGTCTGGCTCCAGGAACGGCGTTGTCACTGGGGCGGGGAAGGCATTGATTTGTAACGGCAATGCAGGCGGCTTTTTCGGGGGACTATAGTAACTGAGTCCCGGACATCTTTTCCTTGCAACTTACGTCCAAGTTGCGGCTTGACAGATTGAAGAGTTGTTCTTCTGTAGTAGCATGGCAGGGGGGAAACGCTTGACGGAACAGCACCTGTTCATCCCACCGCTGCCACGAGATTGTAGCGGCCTAAGCTACGATCCTCTAGGTGCTTGTAGCCTCGCCGACATCCATGTGGTTTTGTCCTTTAAATTATTAGTTGCGGTGGCGGTTTTTACTTTTCAGGAAACAGCACACATGTACTACTGGCCCAGTATGGGTAACAGAGAGTCATTGGTCCCAACTGTAGGCTAACTAATCAACTTTAAAGGGGGGTATTCGCTGCCACCAGGTGGGTGGTTAATTGCAGTCCTGACTTTAAGTAATAAGTGGTTTTCTTAATTAATTAAGTCTAGCAATTAATCGTATTAGTAAACAACTGACGTTTCACAAACTCTTGGTTTATTAAATGACAGGCAAATATAAAAAGCAAGTATTTACATTTCAACTAGCATCAACAAGAAAGCTTTTAAATTAAAGCAACACGAGATTTACATTAAATCTGACAAGAATTTACATTAAATTCAGTTTCAACCTTTACATGTTATGTGCAAAGAATAACAATTTCGACAAGAAAAAGTTCTGCCAGGAACTCGCAAGAACCTGTTATTAAGTGCAAAACGCGGGAATTACACAAAATACTACCAGACTATGTTTCCTAAGTGCGACTTAGAATCAAATCTGCCATCTAGAATTTGTCACTTTAAGTTAACAAAAACTCTGCCAATCAACGAAAACACTTACACGAGTTTGGGCAACTAGCCATCGAAGTCACTGCTTCTGCAAACCTAACTGGTTTAAGTGATCTATTTAGTGTTTGAGTAAATTCATACTAGAAACACGGAAAAAAGCTGGTTTTTAGAAAGGGACCGTGAACCCTGACGTTATGGGGGTGGGGGGTGATTATGCCGATCATGGTACCACCTCCATAAATTCTCAAAGCATAAGGTTAGTCATTAAGTTAAGAACTATAAATTTCGAATGGGGTTTCCAAAAGTTAAACTTTCTAAATTAATACTAGTTTATACGAACCAACTACCTTTGCCCGGCATGGCAACATTCGGACGGGACATCTCCTATACCGACTGGCGTAGTTACGTCTGGCTTTGAGATCTGCTGAGCGTGTGCTAACGATTGCCTCCTGGGGCTGGGGTTATATACACATTACCGGAAGTTGGCGCGGACGCCGAGGATAGCTACGGAGGTCTGATTGGCTGAGGGCCTTGAGAACAATAGAAAAGTCGGCAGTGCAAAGGATTTTTCGCTTGGCGCCGTTTGAAGGAATAACTATGGACTGCGTGATAAAGAGAGGCCGTTAGAGTTAAACTTATTGTTTGGAACGTGAATAAGGCCTTTAATTACTACGGATTGTTTTCATTTTTAACCACGATGTTAAGCATCGCGACTATTGAAGGAATGATCTCAATAAATTCGATTATTAACATTGGGGAGCCAGGTTTACTTTGGGAAATGGGTTGCCAAGTCGGTTTTGCTAGGAACAACTAAGTACAAACAGAAAAGACGTGTCCGGGAAAATACGTAAATAAAAATGTTGCCTAAGCTCCGGTAGTTGGGATGGCAAAAGATTACGTTAAAAGATTATTATAAAATAAAAGTTAAAGTTACCAGTGAATGCTAAAACGCATTTAAATAGTTTCAATTATTATTTGCAGCTGCAGATAATTGGTTTTGGCAGTTGGAAATTTCTCAAAAGTATTCAAGATCGTCACCGTAAATAAACTTAATATCAAAACAAAGTATTTGTACATTTATTAGGGAAATTAAGTACCTTCGTAGAGGAAGCTCCTCCCTCTAAACACTAAACTGATGTTTTCGGCTTTATGCCTAAAAAATAAAAGCAAATACAAATTTATACAAGTGGCGAAAATGGCGTCTCGTGCGCTACGGTGATTTTACGGCATCGGTTTCGTGCGTTTTTCTTAAGGATGCTGTGAAAGTTCTAGTATGAATTTTCGTGTTCTGTTTGCGGGGGAAAACAGATATAGTTCGTGGCTATTAAGAGCTGTTTAGATGAGACGGATTGGTCCATTTTCTTGGAAGATACAGGTGTTTGAAATTCGGGGTTTTTCACGGCAAAGGTGCCGCGAAAAAAAAAGTGTTCGTTGCCGTAAACGAAGTTTTATCCTCATGTTTTTGATGGTTTGAGGCAAGGTCTCCTCTCAAATCTAGTGAAGAACGGGCCTTCTTTACAACACAGACATTGTCGGTATTAGTCCTTGAGGGCTGGCATATACAGTCCTCCAGGTCTGGGATGTTACATTGTTATAAGCATTGTTGGATGGTACTGAGATCGTCGAAACTGGGTGATGAGCATAGATTATTACCCGCTTTTCGAGTACAGAGTTCAACAATGTCGAGGCCGCAGTAGCGGCATCCTAGGGAAAAGGTGGTGGGGCAGGGGGGAACGGAACGTAAGTGTATGGTCAAGGGAACTACAATACAAATACGAAGAAGCGGCAGTCCGTAGCCACTGTAACCGTCTGTCGTTTTTCGTTAGTTAAGCATGATCTCTCAATACTTAACTTTTCTTATTCAGTGTGAAATAAATAAACTTCACACGGAGTAAAGCAGAATTAACATGTCCAATATTGTCTGCATGCTTATCTCCGGGGATCTTAATGTGAGAGCACACTTCCAACTCAACTGAAACATTCCCTAAAAGTTGAAAATTGGACCTTTTTTGAAACAGCAAAACCCACACGACCTCCTTGGTCTGAGCCCAAACTAAAAGTGTGGCGTTAGTGTCAGTGCCTGCTGGAATGTAAGCAGGGAGGCCACCACGTGGGGTCTAAGGAAGTTTTCAGTTTTAAGTTTGGGCATAGAGCATTAAATAGAAGATTTAAGCTAATAACTAAAGGGAAGTATTTTTGGATAAAGGTGAAAAACTAAGAATTTTTCGTGTACTTACAGGACTATCCATGGAATCATTGGTTTGATCTCCAACAGGGCTGTCTTCTGTCATGCTTGTTGGCGTTCCAGGAGGCCTACTAAGAAACACAGAATTACAAGTTACATTTTTTTTTAAAAATTAGAACAGACTAAAAATAACACGAGAAAACTTACTGATCTGGACTTGGACTATACTGGAAGGAATCATTCTTTTGAGTAATACTTGATGATACTGATGGCGGTGGCGGAGGACCTGGTGATGTGTAGAGCGTGTCTAATTGGCACTGCAAAAGTAATGTCAGGTTAGTAACTTTTTTGTACCCACTTGATTTGCAAATGAAAAATTACACACAATTAAAGGTACATTCCAACGCCATTTTTCTCGATCCACCACATCAAGTACGGCCCCAAAGGCCTATTTGCTTACCGTTAGTCAATACCTTGCTAAAAATCCGTTTCCGTTTTTCTGTTGAATATTGGGAACTATATTTACTGCATCCTGCGATCATATGATCCTTTGCGCGCTTACAATAATCTAAAAGATGAATGCGGTAAAAATTATACCTATTTATTCCTATAGATCGCCGAAGAAAAATGGAAATTTTAACTCGTTAAAATTAGTTTTTACATCGTAAAAATACTTACCGCCATTCTACATGCTAAATTCGTTTAATTTTGCTTTTCCTATGCTCAAAACAACAATATAAATCTTGAATTTATGGACTTCAATGCCAGTTGCCCACTTTTCCCACTAGGCGCGCTACCAGCACCAACGCTGCAGGCGCCTGCCTCTTGGCGAAAACCCCATTCGTTTTTGAGCACGCATGTCTATGCACAAGATTGTAAAGGCTGGCCGTCGAAAAAACACTTCGTTTTGCCAAAAACCTCGATTTTCAAATCTCAGCCATTTCCACAATAATGGACAGAAACGGTCAGACTCTTCAATGTTTCATAGCCCGACTCAATATCTACCTCTTGAGGAATCTTAAAGTGGAAAAATCGATCCAGAAGTTCAACAATCATCATTTGAAAATCTCACGAAACCAACCGCAGCACTCAGCATTTCCGGCCGCCATTATTGTAACTCAATGTATATTTACAATTTTATTTTATTGTTCTTTTAGGGCAAAAAGCCCGAAAAACACTAGCTTAGTTGTGGAATAGGAGGAGCTTCCTCTGCGAAGGTACTTAACCTCGATTTCTTGTACAGACACAATTTAAAGTGTGATATTTTTTATTGTGTTTTGAACGATCGTAACTACTATGAAAAATGTCCACTTAGATCAAACATTGTCCTTTAACTTTAAGGTTAAACCTCCAATTTAACTTCATGCGTTTTAGCATACAACTAAGCTAGACTATTTATTCATTTACTTAGCCTTTTTTTTATAATAATCTTTTGCCCCCAGAAACGCTGTCATTAGTCCACGCAATTCGACATCGGCATTCTACCGGACACAAATTTTAGTGTATATATGTTTGTCTTAGTTCTCCTCTCAGCCCGACTGTGACCACTAGAACATTATTACCAGCTTGTCCTACTATTAAAACTAAAAGATATTTATAAAAGATCTGTTTCCAATCATTCCGAAAGTCAAAACTGTGCAAAAACTTCTAATCCCCCTTTTTGCCCCCCTCCCCCGCCAAAACTAGTTGCGGTGTGTAACACTGCAGTTTTCAGTTAAAGCTGATGAAATTTAATAGTAATGCTTTATGCATTATGCATTACCCAAACCCACATATTAAGCTTTAACCAGAGCCTACTCACGTTGCAAACATGTAAATATTTATTCCATAGTCAATATTTCAAAGTAATGGCCATTTCCCAAAGCTCACAGCCTCACTTGAGTAAAACTCAAAAAGGCCTATCTTTACATTTCCTTACTCCTTTAAACGGCTCTGCACCCAGTCCCTTTGTTCAACCGACTTCTCCTCCCACTTTCCATTGTTCTCCTGGCCCTCAGCCAATCAGACCCCCGCAGCTTATCCTCGACATCCGCGCTTTCCCGCCTCTACAGCATAAAAACCCCCCAGCTCAAAGCATCCACAGCACAGCCCCGAGCGCTGCTCGGGTGAGCACAGCTCACTGATCTCTCTAGCTAGAAGGGTCACGCCAGTCGGGAGTGAGACGCCATGTCCGTGGGATGCCATGCCGGGCAAAATGGCACTGGTTCGTATGTTTGTAGTTAGCTTTTGAAAATTTAATTTAGGACCCCCAAGTCTAAATTAATAGTTTAAACGTTAACTTAAACTCTCTAACTTAGAGAAATTATGGTGGTTACACCTTAAGCGGCATATTAGTTTTCTCACCCCATAACGTCAGAGTGGTTCTCTTACTAAAAACCAATTTTTTTCTCATTTGTTTTAAATGTAACTTTAATCCAAATAACAGACGGTCTGATCTTCGTGTGAGATTCATTGGTTATTCAATCCAGACGGACTTTATAAGTAGCCGCAGCTTTTATAATTTGAGGAGTTGACTTCTAAACAGCAACCCTGGGAGGTTTAAGGCTTTGTTTTATCACTTAGAAACAAAACTGTGAAACGGTTGATCTTTCATGCGTGTTTGAAACATACTGTTTGATAGATTGTAACCAGCCGAGGCTGTTCAATCTTGTGGACGAATCAAGCGAGCATTCAGTATTGCTTTTTCTACTTGAAAATTTAAATTGATTGTATATTCAAAACACAAGTGTCGTTTTGTAGTATCGTGTGAATTACTAAAATGTAAATTCAAACTTTGTGCTTTTAAATACTTTATTTCAAAAGCTTCCGTGCAAACTAAATGTAAAGTGTGCTTTTCATTCCCTGTTGTTAACATAAAACCAAGAGTTTTAAACTTCAGTTCGTTTGCTAGTTGATTAATTGTTTAAGTGCCAAATAAATATGTAGCCCATCTTTAGTTTTAGCTCTTGTTAAACAGTTAAATTCCATCACTGGTGGCAGTGAAATACCATCAGTATTAAGGTTAGGCCCCCTTTAAGTAGGACCCGACGCTCCATCCCAAATGCTGGGACTGTAGCCCTTGCTGTGCTTATGCCATAAAAGTCATTATAATCACCGCAACACCTTAAGCTGAATCTCCGTGTCAAACCAGGAAACCGGGGGCGTTACAAGCACCTCAGCCGTCGTAGCGTCCGCCGTTACAAGATAGATATGCGCGTTTGTTTTCCCAGGAAAATATGGCCGACCAAAATAGTGAGGACGAGTTGGCTAGCATCAACTATCGTCTAAAGGATGGGGATTTCACATCCTGCACGCGCAAAAAAAACACCCTTGGATCATCAATCCATTGTGCAGAAGATGTAGGTTTGTAATTTTACAAACGAACGGTGCAACATTTGCGATTTGCACAGGCCGGATTCGGTGAGTATTTTACGGGCCTGGTGTCGTGTAAATGCAGGCCACCGTTTTTTTTTTCTTGATCGCACAAAAAACGCAAAACGACCTCGGTCTCAAAACCTCAGCTAATTTTTTTAATAATGGACAGAAACGGCCAAACTCTTCAATCCTTAATAGCCTGAAACAATATCTACCTCTTCGGGAACACCGGATTTGAAAATTCCTTCTAGAAGATTCAGAATCCACATTTGAAAAACTCACAAAACCAATCGCAGCTCTCACCATTTCCGGCTGCCATTACACTAGCTTAGTTGCGCATTAGTAGGGGCTTCCTTCATTGGTACTTAACCTCGCATAAATGTGGATACAGACATTTTAAGTGTGATATTTTTTATTGTATTTATCTGCAGCAAATCCTACGAAAAATTTCCACTACGATCTAAAAACTGTCTTTTAACTGAAAAGTTAAACTTCCTATTTAATTAATGCGTCATAGCATTCATCTAAGCTAGTTTATTTAATCTTTTTATATATTCTTTTTTCCCCTTGAAACGCTACCATTAGTCCGAAACACTTCGACATCGGCATTCTCACGGACACACATATTTGTATAAATAATTTTGCTTAAAATCTCCGAAAAACTCCGACTGTGACCATCCGAATGTTGCCGCTAGCTTTTCCTTTCAATTAAAAACGAATTATCTTGCAAAGATCTGTTCCTAACGCCAACCAAAGTCAAACAGTGCATTAAAACTCCCCCCCCCCCCAACCTAGTTGTGGTGTGTAACACTGCAGTTTTCAGTTAAAGCTGTAGCGGCCGAAGCTACGATTCTCTAGGTGCTTGCAACTTCGCCGACATCAATGTGGTTTTGACCTTTAAACCTCTAGTTTGGTGGCGGTTTTTACTTTTACGGAAAACAGTACACGTTACTACTGGCCCAGCATGGGGAACAAGAGAGTCATTTGTCCTAACTGTAGGCTAACTAGACTAGACAACTTTAAAGGGGAGTATTCGCTGCCACCAGGTGGGTTTTTCTAAATGCAGCTCTAAGTTTAATTATTAAGTGGTTTTCTTAAGAACTATAACTTCTACATTTAGTCTAACTAGCAGAAAAACAGGCGTTTTACAAACTCAGTGGTTTATTAAAAGGCAGATAAATATAAACAATTACATTTAAAATCAACTAGTGTCAGAACAAAAAAGCTTTAAATAAAAAGCACGGCGATTTTTACAACAGGAAAAATCAACAAGAATTTACATTAAATTCAACTCAAACTTTACATGCGATGCAAAGAGTAAAAACTACTATTTCGATTAGAAAATGTTTGTGGGACCTCGGGAACCCGTTATAACATGCAAACCTCGGGAATTACATGAAATAAATCTATTTGGTGCAAACCGCGGGAATTGCACACAAATAGTCAAGATTTTGTTTTTTAAGTCCGACCTAAGATCAAATCAACAAATCTGTAGATCCTTAGTATTTGGGTCTTGACCCTTGAAAATACGTCTTCACTTGCAGATTTAGTGTTTAGATTAAGTTACATAATAATAAACACGGAAAGAAAGCTGGTTTTTAGAAAGGGACCGTGAACCCTGACGTTATGGCGATGTGGGCCAAGAATGCCAACTATGGCTCCACCTCCATAATGCCCTCGAAGCTTAAGGTTAGGTTAAGTTTAAAACTAAAATTTAGAATGGGGTACTCCGAAATTAAATTTTCTAAACTTACACTAGTCTAATACGAACCAACTACCTTTGCCCGGCATGGCAACATTCGGACGGGACATCTCC
Source organism: Lithobius niger (assembly GCA_023313725.1). Classification (NCBI taxonomy): domain Eukaryota; kingdom Metazoa; phylum Arthropoda; class Chilopoda; order Lithobiomorpha; family Lithobiidae; genus Lithobius; species Lithobius niger. The sequence continues at coordinate 9,571 of JAHWFP010203555.1, forward strand.
TATACCGACTGGCGTAGTCACCTCTGGCTTTGAGATCTGTTGAGCGTGTGCTAACGAGTGAGGGGAGCGGGGGCTTTTTATGCTAGAGTCCGGAAGTTCACGCGGACGGGCAGGAGAGCTACGAGGTCTGGTTGGCTGAGGGCTTTGAGAACAATAGAAAAGTCGGCAGCGCAAAGGATTTTTCGCTTGGCGCAGTTTGAAGGAATAACTATGGACTGCGTGATCGAGAGAGGTCAGTTGAGTTATACTCATTGTTTGGAATGTGAAAAAGGCCTTTAATTATTATTGATTGTTTTCTTATTAAACCACGACGTTATGCATCGCGACTATTGAAGGAATGATCTCAATAAATTCGGTTATTAACATTGGGAAGCCAGGTTTACTTTGGGAAATCGAAAGCCAAGTCGGTTTTGCTAGGAACAACTACGGAAAATTAGAAAAGACGTGTCCGGGAAAATTCGTAAGTTAGACGTTGCCTAAGCTCCGGTAGTGATGATGGCAAAAGATTATGTTAAAAGATTATTATAAAATTGTTATATTGTTTTGTGATACACCAACGAATCCATTTAGACCAGTGGCTGTCATACATCCGGTTAGTGGAATCTCTGGTTGCTTTTGAGGCGATGCGTTTGGCCTCTTCTTGATGAATTCCAGCCTTTTTGAGGAGTTTGATGATAGTAGCCACCCGTGTAGGTTGAGGTTGGGAACGTTCGGGTGTAGCTTTCTTGCTTTCTGTTGGGACAGAAGACCTGGTTGAGGAAGTAGACTTATTGGAGTGTCGACTAGAAGTTCTAGAAGGAGTGGGAACCATGCTGCCGATGGCCAGAGGGGGTTATGAGCAGGAACAAGCTCTGTGTTTCTTGGATTCTTAGAAGAACTTGAGGGAGGAGCTTGAAGGGAGGGAAGAGGTAGGCGAACAGGTTGTGCCATGGAAACGTCAAGGCGTCTACTGCGACTGCTGTTTCGTCCGGAATCGGGCTTATGTAGAGGGGAAGTCTGGCATTGTGCCTCGTGGCGAACAGGTCTATCATTGGAGTGCCCCAGATGGTGAAGAGAGATTCGCAGATGGATTTCTTGAGGCACCATTCACCCGTCGGAGGTTTCTGGCGTGACAGGGAGTAGGCAATCACATTCCTGTTGCCTGGGATGTGGAGAGGAAGAAGTGTGATGTTGTGCGGTATGCAGAGGTTGAAGATTTCCGATGTTAGAAGGTGGAGAGATCTGGATTTCGTTCCTCCTTCTTTCCTTATGTAGGCAAGGGCAGACGTGTTGTCGGACTGGACTTGCATTGTCTTGTTCTTGATTTTGGGAAGAAAGTGTTGAAGAGCGAGTAAAATTGCTCGAAGCTCGAGGGAGTTGATGTGATCCGTGCAAGTTGGCGGCCAAAGGCCTGACGTTTCTTGTGTGCCAAGGTGGGCACCCCAGCCGGTTCTCGAAGCGTCCGTGAAGAGGAGCAGCTCGGGATGTGGTTCGTGGAGAGGTTGCGTTTTCGTGAGGTTGGTGACATCTGACCACCACAGGAGGGAGTCCCGAGGAAAGTCGGGACTGAAGGGGACTTGCTTGTCCGGGAGGTCTTGATTGATTGCCTGGTTGTCTATGCGGTGGTGGTGAAGTGGTCTTACCACCCAACAGCCGTAGGGGACGAGGTTTGCCATTGCATCCATCTTCCCGATGAGAGAGTTTAGTTCCCGAGGAGAAAAGCTTGTTTTCGACCGAAAGTGACGGATGTGGAGAAGGAGGTCTTCTGTCCGTTCTGGGGAGGGAGCAATCCTTGCTGAGTGGAGGTCGAAAGAGGCTCCTAGGAAGGTGAAGATCTGTGCTGGTATTAGGCGGGATTTTGAGTAGTTTATTCCGAAGCCCAGATGGTTTAGCAGGGAAATGGTCTTGTCCTTGTTCTGGACTAATGTGAGAGGATCCGGGTTGTTGAGGGCCCAGTCGTCCAGGTAGGCGTTGGCTTGAATTTCGTTTTGGTGTAGATAAGCCAAAATTGGTTTGAGAACCAATGTGAAAATCCTGGGGGCTGCATTCAGGCCGAAGGGAAGACAACGGAATTCGTAGACCTTTTGGTTGTAGATGAACCGGAAGAGGTGCGCGATTGCCGGACGGAGTGGGACATGGAGATAAACGTCTTCCAGGTCGATCGAGATTGTCCAGTCGTTTTGCTTGAACGAAAGACGGATGGATTCGAGAGTTTCCATTTTGAAGTGGTCGTTTGAGATGTATTTGTTGAGAGGTTTCATGTTGAATATCAAGCGGGAGCCTCCTGACTTCTTTGGTCGGGTGAAGATGGAGCTGTAGAAGCCCGGGTCTGGCTTGTGGCATTCCTTTATCGCATCCTTCCGCAGGAGTTCTGAGACTTCGAACGAAAGTTGTGGTGTTGGCGGTGGGGAGAATTCCCAAGGCGGCGATGGAAGGAGCGGTGGTTTTGACAGAAAATCCGGACGAAAGCCGTGTTTGATGATGGAAAGGACTTCTGAGTTCTTTTTTAATTGAAGCCAAGCTGGGAGAAAAAGACGTAATCTTGCACCGACTGGAAGACAGGATGGGTGAGAGGCATCATTGTTGGCTCTTACGAAAGTTGGATCTGCCCGCTGGTGACGAGTGGCGGCTACGTCGGTCCGGAGTGGCGGCTCGCTTCTGGTTGCGTTGTCCGGAACGGGAGCGAGGCTGGTCGGTCCGAAAGGGCTGGGGGTTTTTCGGACGAACATCATTATGACGCGGGGACTGTGAGGGAGCTGGCGTCCAGTTCCAGTTGTCTGGGGGAGGACGGTGGTTGGGCTGTTTATTCTGCGAAGCCGGACGAGAGGTAGAAGTGATTTGTTTATACGACTTGGGTTTTTTAGCGATGTCGAGGTAAGGAGCGAGAGTTGGGATGAGGCCCCGGAAGAGCGTGTCCGACTTGTAGATGGGCTGGTTGCGGAGCCGGTGCATCGTGGAGACGTTAAGGTTGTTTGCGGGCGAAAGAGCAATGTCCCGGAGGAGCAGGGTGTTGTTGAAAAGGGCTCTCATAGCCCAGTTCATGGAGTGGTACGTGGCGAAGCTTGCCTTCTGAAAGAGCTGCATTACAAGGGACGAAAGATTGCGTATTTCTTCGGGGCTTGCGTCCGAGGATAATTTTTCGCATAGGGCGTTTACCGCAGTGTTGAGGACGTCGGCTTGGGAAGCGGCACATAGACTTAGCCGGAGACATTTGTCATTTTCATACAGGACGAAAGTAGGGATGTCAGCTTTCTTCGGGATGGAAAGAGCGGTGCCGAAATCCATTTTCACTTCACTGCATAGGAATTCGCATTCCGGGTAGGTTGCAAAGTTGTTCGGGTTCGTGGCGCCGTCGCCCAACGGATGAAAGAAGCTGTTTTCACGGCCTGGGCGAGGTGGAGAAGGTTCCTTGTCGAGGACGAGAGGATCACCCTTGCCGAGTAGAGAGCCTTCATTGCGGAGGAGGCAGGTAAGCAGCGTGGTGGACTGCCCTAGAAGGTTGCGGGGTTTGTTGTCTTTGTCTCTAAGGGCAAAGCCGAAGCCAGTTTTCAGCCCACGGTTGACGGCGGGAGCATCGGTTGACTGTGAGGGCTTGAAGAGAAAGCAGTCGGGAATAGTTTCTTCGACCGTCTTGAGAAGCGCAGCTAGCGGGAAAACTTGATCCTCGTCGTCGTCGTCCGGGAAGTGGATTTTCTTGCCAGACGAGGGAGGGATAGCAGGATGCGGAGCTATGGTAGTCGCCGAGGGGGCGGCAGAAGGAGGAGCTTGCGGACGAGAGGGAGAAGAGGACTTGTGTCTCTTCGGGTTGCCGGGGGGCGGCGTCATGCCGCGCTTGTCCAAGTCGCGGCTGGAGGCCGAAGTGATTCAAGCTTGCGTGCGGGCGTGTCGGGCGGACGACGTGCAGGAGGGAGACGGCATGGGATTGTCTTGCATCACACGGACCGTTTCCTGGACGATTGCGGGAGACGCTTCGACCAATCCGGGAGGAGTTGGACGATAAGTCCAAAGGAGAGTTGCGGGCTGGGGAGTGAGAAGCTGTAGCTCGCTGGAGGGATTTCTTGGCTTCACGGTAGACGTCCTTCGCCCGTAGAAAATCTTGTCGTAGAGCCGAAAGATCCATGGGTTCGGCCGGCGGGGTGCGCTGGCCGGGTTGCAAGGGAGAGTCCGAGAAGGCGTTGATGCTTGCGAGAGGAGCTTCGGTGAAGGAGGCAGCAGGGATCGGGCCAACGGCGGCGAGGTCGAGGGCGAAGATCCAGCGGTTGCCGAGGGAGAAGCCGGTTGCTTGCGGAAGAAGGAGAGCATGAGAGGGAGCGGCGAGCGAAGCGGGAGCTTCGAAAGCGGCGGCCATCATCGGGAAGAATCCAATTTTCCGTGTGAAAGATGGGGGAACAGCGGCGCGAGGTGGCGTGACACACCTCTGGAGGAAAATGAATGCCGATAGCGTGCAAGCTGTCGCTTTTATAAGGGAGGACTACCACGCGCATGTGCGGTAGGGGGCATGCAAGCAGGCGGCTGCGCACCGGAAGAAACCTCCAGGGGAACATCACATTCGAGGAATGTAATGCTAAATTATCAGGTTAAGATGTTTTGGCAACAAAGAAACTTAAAATCAACGAGGAGGATCGTGAACTCGACCGAGAACTCCTCAAGACAGTGCTCTCATCCATATACGTGATGTTCGGCAATTCCACCTTCGAACAGACTACGAGGACATCCATGGGATATTCCTGTTCGCCCGTCTTGGCTGAAATTGTCCTCCAATTCCTCGACGACTGGGTCATCTCCCAATTCCCTAACATCAAACTTTGGAAACGATACATCGATGACGTTTTTGCCAACCCTCTCAAAGATGAATGCGACGTCATCCTCACCAGGCTTAATCAGTGGAATGACAACATCCGGTTAACTCGCGAGGTTGAGGCCAAAGGAAAACTCCCTTTTCTCGACGTCATGTTCACTAATGAGAGAGGTGCCGTCAGCTTCTCCCTTTTCTCCAACCCACCCGAGACCCCGTCTGAAAGCTCTGCTGAAGAATGAGCTAACTCGCATCATTGAACACTCTTCATCCTCCCACGTAGCGGAAGTCTTCCTGCGTGACGCCAAGACCACTTTCCTTGAGCGTGGATTTCCTGCGAGGTGGATCAACAGCATGACCAAGGCCGCACGGGGCCGAGCCAAAGCGAGAATTCAACAACGAAAGGCAGATGCTGACACATCTCACAAAGTCGAGGATGGTTCTCCTGTCGAATGCGTTACCTACCTTCCCGGTGTGAGTGATTCCATCCACAACATCCTCGCCAAAAATGGAGTCCGGTGCAGGCATCGCTATCCTCCCAATATCAAAACGTTGCTGCGTTCCAAACCTGCTGTTACTGCTGCTTCGCCACGTTCCTCCCTCCCCCCCTTCCCCGAAACGCCGTCTGGAATTACGACTCAAGGAGCACATGGGAGACACCCGACGAGGGGAAAAATTGAATGGGATTGCCCAACATCATCACAAGACAAACCACTGTATTGCTTGGGACCAGGCGTCAGTGCTCCTCCACTCCAAACAAGGAGCACACCTCCGGGCACTCGAATCCCTCGCAACTAAAAGATTTTCTCGTCGACGAGTGCCTCTCATGAACCTTACTGGCCCTTCCCATGACCTAATTGAAGAACTTGTCCCATTGCCTCTAATTGCCAAACTAGACACGAAGTGGAATTTGACTTCAGTCGTCGATCGGCCCTCTAGTGAATAACTTGGAGATAGTGGTCGGCAGCACGTGCGCGAAGATTTAAAGTGCAACATGGAGTAAGCGCACATCGAACGAACTCTCTCTGCTGTGGTGTGGTCTTCTGATGAAGAGGAACGGTGTTTTCTTCCTCGAAAATTTAAGTGGACTGTTGTAGAAACATTCTTGGAGGTGATATTAGTGTATTCATATAATTTAATATCAGCATTCATTTGCTAGGTAAAGCACTTATACCAGCTTCAAGGATCATTCATTATACATGAAAATAACACACTTTATTGCAAAAAAATAAAATTACCGGCTTTTTTTCTAGTTTTTGGGCGAAGTTAAACTATGCAATATTTCAAGTTTTACAAGATTTGAAACACAAGTTTTTACAGAAATAAAATAAGTGTGGTCCGCGCTGCCTACGCAGGAATATCGTACACACACCGTTTTAAATTTAACCAATAAAATTATTACAATGTCATATTTTTGTACCATTTAACAATTAAATGAGGCCATCTCGTGCTCTGGTAATATGTCCCTAACCGTTCTGCCTTTCCTCAAGTCTAGTTTTTTGATTATCCTGGTAAACTGCGAGAAAAACCAATGGGCGCATTTCAAAAAACCTAAGCCTGCGATAGGGGTCGGAGAATTGAATACTATGGGTACGCAGAAAACGACCAGCTCTATTCAACATTAAATAAATACCACTAAAATGGTTTGAGGTTACCAAATGACTTGAGTTGTACATAAAAGTTTTTACTGAAGGGTTTGTAGGTATGCCCCATAACGTGCATATAAAATACAACATTGGAAGGTTTTATAGATAATAACCAGCAACTTTTTAACGACAGGGTTAAACTTTTGCCCCCAGAGGTGAGAGACATTTTTTTATGAAGAAAATGTTTCATGAAAACTTAAAGGAGGGAAAATCAGGTCCAAGATCCCCCGTAGATATTCCATATGAATATTTGAACACGAGTCGTTTAATTCTTAGGGCCTCTCACAGAGACAAAGGATGTAGGCTATAGGAAGAAAATCATTGCCTCTTAAAATTTTGGCGTAAAGTTCCAAAATGGGAAAAGCTGAGAAATTCTTTGAGTTGGGTCGCCCTCACAGCAAAACCCCGTAACAGAAAAAAAAAAAACATGCCGTCTTAAAGCATGAAAAGAAACAGAAGATTTCCAGTACACTTTTTGCCCAGAAAATTCAAGTCAAGCATCAAACAAAATTATTTATGTTTAAGGTTTGTCCTTCCTAGATGTAGCCACAGTTGGTTGTGGCACACACCTCACTATAGTTTGAGAGAACTTACACGAAAACTAGTTAGATTGATCTCCAAGTTTACATGTACACAAGTAACTTAGTTTAGGCTAAGTTTTACACAATCTTTGCAGACAAATTTTTTGAGAAAAAAAAAACTACCCTAAGTTTAGTTACCATGTTGAGTCCAGCCAAGGATTTACTTAAACACAATTACTGTTTTAAAACTTTAGGTCAGAATTTTACCCTATGTTTTACTGAAACACCTATTTAGTTTAAAGTGCCCTAACGTTATACCAACTTTTAGTTTAACGTTTCTACCCTTGACTACAAAAGATTCAATCAGCAAAACATCATGTTTTATTTTTTTGAAGGATACAAAAAAAAAAACCGCAGTTATATGCGTGGCTTTACACAAAACTATTATTATGTTAAAAGGTTGGCAACTACAAAACTATTATTATGTTAAAAGGTTGGCAACTTGATGTCTCCAAACTCTGGGAAAAAATCTAAATCACTCTTCAAAGCAGCAAGTTTAGGGCTAACTTCCGTTTTAACTGACACTTTTTAGCACAAGGTTGTCATCTTGTGATTTAAACTTCTAAGTATTTTTTAGGAGGCTTAATAAAACTTGGTTCTTCAAAAGAACGATTGCGGATTTTAACCCATTCATTAAAATTACGCACTGCTTTATTTGTCTGGTCCGAGCCGACTGGCTCATTATGACCGCTGCGATAAGTATTTAACTTATCGCCTTCCTGAGAAAGTGTTTGTTTTGACTACCCTGCAAACGTTGTTTGGCTGGCTCGCCTTGCACTCGGCTTTAAACGGTTTTGTCAACACTGGAAAATCGTTTACAAGTTGGGGAGAGCTGTGGATTGCAGCGTTTAATTTAGTGGGCTGAACTACGGCACAAGTTTCGTTAGGGGGCGGGACGTTTACTATGTTTTCATTAGGCTGGTGCATGACATCTATTTTAGATAGGGCGTTTACGCCTAGACCTATTGGGAAAACAGAACTAGTAGCCTCGGAAACAGTCAACTCCTCAAATTATAGAAGCCTCGGCTACTTATAAAGTCCGTCCGGAGTGAATAAACAATGAATCCCACACAAAGATCAAACCGTCAGTTATTTGAATTAATGTTTAAACAAATAAGGAAAAATTTGGTTTTTAGAAAGAGGACCACTCTGACGTTATGGGGTGAGAGAACCTAAGATGCCGCTACAGGCGTCACCACCATAATATTCTCTAGCTAGAGAGTTTAAGTTAAGTTTTAAACTATAAATTTAGACTTGGGGGGGTCCTAAATTAAATTTTCAAAAGCTAACTAGAAACATACGAACCACTGCCATTTTTTCCCGGCATGGCATCCCACGGACATGGCGTCTCCACTCCCGACTAGCGTGACTCTTCTCTAGCTTGAGATCTGTGAGCTGTGCTAATGACGCAATGTCCGTGGGATGCCATGCCGGGAAAAAATGGCAGTGGTTCGTATGTTTCTAGTTAGCTTTTGAAAATTTAATTTAGGACCCCCCCGATAATGATTGAGTTCTGGGGCTGGGGTTTTATACACATAACCGGAAGTTCGCGCGGACGCCGAGGATAGCTGTGGGGGTCTGATTGACTGAGGGCCTGGAGAACAATAGAAAGTGGGAGGAGAAGTCGGATGAACAAAGGGACTGGGTGCAGAGCCGTTTGAAGGAGTAAAGACATGTAAAGACGGGCCTGTTTTGAGTTTTACTCAATTGAACTTTGGGAAAATAGGCCTTTACTTTGAATTATAGACTATGGAATGGATATTACATGTTTGCAACGTGAATAGGCTCTTGTTAAAGCTTAATACTTTGGCTTGGGTAATGCATAAAGCATTACTATTAAATTTTATAAGCTTTAACTGAAAACTGCAGTGTTATACACCACAACTAGTTTTGGCGGGGGAGGGGGGCAAAAAAGGGGGATTTGAAGTTTATGCACAGTTTTGACTTTCGGAATTGCTTGGAAACAGATCTTTTAAATAATTCTTTTAGTTTTAATAGTACAGTGGATCCCACTTATAACGAACTCTCTTATAAAGAAATCCTTGATGTAACGAAATTTATTTAAATCCCCGGCAAAAAAGCATGCAAATTAGTGAACGAAAATTAGCATATAACGAATTTGCCTTTAACGAAATCCCGCAAGTAACGAACAAATTACAACGCCGTTGAACAAAAAACAAGCATTTATAACGAACACGCCCCAAAAAAGAAATTCGCAATCAGTCGAGCAGTAACGTCAGGCAGGAACGCGATCGCCCAACTTCCCTCTTCCCTGTGTCTGAGTACAGCAGCCTGCCAAGAGCAAGAGTGCTTTGGTAAGAGGCGAGTCCATTTGGCGCTAGAGGTCTGGAGGGAATTGGTCGCTCACAACACGTGGCTGCCATCCCTATCGTGTACGCTGAGACTGCATTCGTCGTTCGTCATGGCGCCAAAACGAAAAGCTTTATCGTTGGAAGTTAAAATGAAAGTGTTGGCTGAAGTTGACAAAGGAAGAGTGAAGGGAGAAATTGCGAAGGAGTTCGAGATTCCAAACAGTACGTTGTCTACAATAATCAAGGATCGGCTGAAGATTGTGGAAAATTTTAACAGCGGTCTCAACAGGAAGAAGCTACGTGGTTATTTTTACTCGGACGTAGAGCAGGGGCTTTGGAAATGGTTTAAAGATGTTCGTGCAAGAAATGTGCCGGTAAGTGGCCCTATAATGAAAGTGAAAGCCGAGCAGTTGGCTGTGATCATGGGATACGAAAACTTTACAGCTAGTACAGGATGGTTGTGTCGGTTCCAGCTTCGTCATGGACTGTCTAGTCGCGCCATTGCTGGAGAAAGTGGGGCGGTGGATTTGGCCGCTACGGAATCGTGGCTTGAAAATAATTTGCCCACGTAGTGGAAGAATTATGAATTACGTGACATTTATAATGCTGATGAAACGGGGCTTTTTTTCAAAACTACTCCAGCCTGAACATTCGCAGTTAAAAATGAAAAATGCTCCGGTGGCAATCTGAGTAAGGACAGGGTTACAGTCTTATTGTGCACAAATATGGATGGAAGTGATAAGGTAAAACCTTTAGCGATCGGGAAATCTGCTAAACCACGATGTTTCAAGGGTGTTCAGCGTTTACCGGTAGACTACAAAAGCCAGCGAAAAGCCTGGATGACTGCAGATATTTTCCAAGAATGGGTGTTGAAATTTGATGACAGAATGACGAGAGAGAAACGGAAGGTTGTCCTTCTAATTGACAACTGCGGCGCTCATAACGTCACTCCCCGTTTAAAGTCCGTAGAACTTAAGTTTTTGCCTCCGAACTGCACTTCAGTGTTCCAACCGCTTGATCAAGGAATCATCAGGTGCTTGAAGTTGCATTACCGCCACAAGCTGGTATTGAGAATATTACTCGACATTGACTTAAAACGCACCACCAAAATTGATGTCAAAATGGCTATTGACATGGTAGCTAGTGCTTGGGGAAAAGTGTCACCCCAAACAATTGCAAACTGCTGGCGCCATGCAGGCTTTACAAAAGAAAACTTGGTTGACGACAATGCTCAGGAAAATATCGACACAGATGAAGATGATGATGAAGATGCTTTAGCAGAACTTTGGCCTCGCCTAGGTGACTTGGTTAATGGCACAACTTTTGAAGAGTTTGTTGATGTTGATTCTGAAGTTGCAACAACACCAGAATTAACAGACGATGAAATTGCAGCCAGTGTAAAGGCAAATGATGGAGCAGCAAGTGATGAGGATGTAGCCAGTGATGAAGATGATGTTGAATTACCTGCTGTAACTACAGCCCAAGCAATTGATAGCATTAGGCTTGTAAAACGTTTTCTGGAGAGTAGAGCTGGATTACCAGCAAACACCCTTCAAGAACTCGATAAGATTGAAAATTCAATTGTTTGTGATGTTCTGAAAGTTGTAAAACAAAAGAAAATGACAGATCTTTTTGCTTGATACGCTAACTGAGCAAGGCCAAATCAATACAGCAGAGTAGGGTACTGTACTACACATGTATTCAGTACATGTATGCTTATGATGGAATGTAATAAACCATACTTGCACCGTATTTATTTATTTTTTGATTTAACAAAATTTTGTGGTTTTAAAGGTACGCTAATTTCGTACGATAAGATATAACCATACAGACAATATTTTTTTGGTTGTAACCAAATTTTGTGGTTTTGAAAGTAGGCTACAGTTCGTAGGATGACAGGATAAAACCATACACACTATTTTTTTTTTTTTGGTTGTAATGAAATTTTGTGGTTTTAAAGTATGTTTCGAATAATGATGGGATGTGAGTTTTTTTTTTTTTGCTTTCGTTCATTTTAATACTCTGCACAATACAAAACTGGACGACACCAAATTAAAAATGAAAGAAAGCAAAAAAAAAAAAAAAGAGGACGAAACCGAAGTAAAGCTGTAATAAACCATACTGATAGGCTACTGTATTTGTTTTTGGTTATAACGAAATTTTGTGGTTTTAAAGTAGCATTTCGTTATAAGAGGGATTCGGATATAGTGAAATCCCTGATATAACAAAATACTTGCTGGCTCCTTTGAATTTCGTTATATCAGGGATCCACTGTATATCAAGCTAGCAGCAGCCTTTGGTTGGGTCCAGTCGGGCTGAGAGGAGAACTAAAACAAACATATATACACTAAAATTCGTGTCCGGTAGAATGCCTATGTCTAATTACTTGGACTAATGGCAGCGTTTCTGGGGGCAAAAGATTAGTATAAAAGGCTAAATAAATGAATAAATAGTCTAGCTTAGTTGTATGCTAAAACGCATGAAGTTAAATTGGAGGGGTTTAACCCTAAAGTTAAAGGACAATGCTTGATCTAAGTGGAAATTTTTCATAGTAGTTGCGATCGTTCAAACACAATAAAAAATATCACACTATAAAAATAGTTGTCTGTACATAAGATCGAGGTTTAGTACCTTCGCAGAGGAAGCTCCTCCTAACTGCAACTAAGCTAGTGTTTGTGGGCTTTATGCCCGAAAACAGGAGTGATAAAATCAAAATACATAAATACAAGTTTCAACAATGGCGGCCATGAAGAAGGAGCGCTGCTGTTGGTTTAGGTCGATCTTCAAATGTAGATTTGAGAGTCTTCCAGAGGGAAAGTCCGGATTTGGGCTTCCCCAAGAGTCTTGTATTTGGACAGGCTAGTGATGTTGAAAATTTGGGCCGGTTCGGTTAATTATTGCAAAAACGGCGAGATTGTTGTGAGAGTGCCGAGCTCACCCAGCTCGTTACTTCCCACCCAGCTTG
>JAHWFP010203556.1:0-31033 GCA_023313725.1 Lithobius niger
AAAAAAAAAATTCCCTTTCCAGAAATCGAACGTGGGTATTACGATAACATTGACTACTCTTAACCCAAACGTTAATTATTTTTGTGTAGATGTCCGCACACTGGGTTTTATTGCTACGACGGGTTTTTGTTAATGTATCTCTTGTTGTTTTTAAACTAATTTCTTAACGCTGACCGTCGAAAAGGAGAACTTGTGTGTCTAAACAAGAAGTGCCATTAATTATTAATACATTATAACCCTTTTATAAACAATTAATATGCTATATCAGCCAATTCGTACCAAAACATTACCCAGTTAATATTGTTAAAAATAAAATAACAAATCTTAGAAACATAAAATTAAGTTAAAATATAGCTTCTTTAAAACATCAAATTAGACATACAAGACTTTCCACGAAACCAACTTAAAACTGTAGAACTTGATGACCATACAGGATTAAGACGAGTTATAGACGATACCCATATGGATTTCATCAATTTGGACCAAAAACAGCTGATATCTACCCCAAAACAAAACTTGTTAAGGATTCCCGCCAAGCTTTTCGGCCGTGGGAAGTCGTGATATCAAACGCCAAGCTCTTTCGCCAAGCTAATCCCACCGACTAAGACTTCAAACGTTAAATGAAATAATTGAAAATTGCGCAGTAAGCAATTTTCAGATATTTCGTTTAACCTTCGAACTATTACTCGGTGGGATTAGCTTGGTGAAAGAGCTTGGCGTTTGATATCATGACTTCCCACTGCCGAAAAGCTTGGCGGGAATCCTTAACAAGTTTTGTTTTGGGGTAGATAGACGATACCCAGTTGCATATAATATATTGCTAGTGCGTGCCCCATTCGCATTAGCCCGATTTTAACGGAGATCGGCCGTCGTCACGAAATTAATTGCCATTTTAAGGGTTAATAAATTTGGCTATAGTCGACATTGACTAACTCGCATATATGGGGGTCTGATTACCAGATGCAGATAAAAAATTCAACGAAATAAAAAACTTAAAATTATACTTCGTCACGTTTCACGTAAGCACTTTTCCAACTTGCACAAAATAATGTGTCTTTCGTACCTGGATGATCTCTGGCTGCGTCGTACATCGGTAGGCATGGGTAGGGAACCGGGTAAGGGGGATAAATGGGTCCTGGGATGAAAGGGGGAGGAGGAGGAGGTTCTACGTTGCCTTTGCCCCAAAATCTATTCTGCGTGGGTCCTGAAATAAAAGAACGGCAGCTTTATAATAAAAAATAAATTACTACCACAATGTAAATGGTTCATTGTTTTATTGCAACAGCGATAAAAAATAGAAAGGCAGTACAGTGCACATAAAATAAACAATTAGCGACGTTTAGTAGCAATTCCCGTTTCGTTATCAAGCAATAAAAGATACGGCTAAGAAACCAAATTTAAGTTAATAATATATAATAATAAGACTTTCTTTGAACCATTTAAAAGAGCAAAGTGGACATGCAAGGGTCGGGATGGACCACTAACAGCACGCCAATTTTTAAAAACAAACTTAAGCAAATTCGCATTAACAAATGCTCGTCGAAATTTAAAAAGAATTAAAAAACTTCTTGGGTAAAGAAAAAGGGATTAAAAAGAAGAAATCTGGAATTAAGGAGAATAGGGGTGACTGGCCTCAAGGGCAGTTTTCAGGGCGCAATAAGTGTGCCCTTAAATGACAAATTAAGTTTTTTGCGGAAGATATGTAACGACGCGACGAAAAATACTTTAAAAAACATAAAAACGCAAAAACTGAAAGCTCAAGAATAAAAATAATAAATAGAATGGTCCTAAGGCAGCTTAGAAACTGCCAGTAGGCAGTGTTTCCTACCAATTGGTTAAAACCGGTTTTTACCATGTTTTTACCATCCCGGAAAAAAACTGGTTTTTGCCATATTTTTTCCCCTTTGGGTAAAAATATGGCAAAAATCTAATTGAAGTCAAATAAAAAAAATGTGTCCTACAATTGTCAAATATTGGCAAATTATAAAAGCTCCCCTTGAGAACATCACCTCGTTTACTTTGAAAATTCATATTCACTTCTTCTTTACCTTTCGTCCGCTCATTTTCACAGTAAAAGATATAGTGCTGACAATGCAAATTTATGCAACTGACTGTCGAACATTTGCATGTGAGAAGACTATCTTTTACTGTGAAAATAAGCATATGAAGCAGCTTGCTGGTTTTTGCCAGTTTTAGCCGGTAACGATCGGAAATAAAAACCATGTTTTTGCCACTGTTCCGGCAAAAAGCGATTTGGATTTTGTCGGCAAAATCCAAACCCTGTCAGTAGGGAGCCTTATAATGCTAGTGAGGATGGATTTTTCCTCAGCTATTTATATTGGTCTGTCGTGGTGAGAGAAATTGGAGATTCCCAATTTTTGTAAAATGGGAGCATTTTCCTTTAACGCATAACTTGCAGGCATAATGTGGTTGTGTACACGAGATTTGGCAGCGTTTCAATATTTAGCCTTGGTTTATTTATTGTTTTTCGTGAAATAAAATTCTTGTGTTTTCCCCCTGTCTGTTTTTATCTTCATTCTTGAAAATATAAATAACACTTCACCACCAGTACGACAATTTAGAATCTTCTAAAACATGATAAGTCTATTTAAATTTTCGGAGAATTTTCCGTTTTTTTCTTCGGAGAGTCTACACAAAAACGAAGTTTGGCTTAACCTACATGATGTTGCTCGAATTTTTAAACCTCGCTCACGCGTGTCTCACCACTGATCTCGACGATAAGATCTACGCTTTCTGTCTGATTCGCTCTCGCGCGGTTCCACTTGAATTCAAGTTGTGTGGTCAAGTTTGCGTGAAGGAGACTGTCAATTTGGTTGTAAGTAAGGTTCATGAGAGGAATCCGGTAACCTAACCTAACCTAACCTTACTGGGCCGTCTTACAACCAAATTGACAGTCTCCTTCACGCAGACTTGGCCACACAACTTGAAATTGAGACCGAACAGAATCTTATAAAAAAAAGGAAATCTAACCAGCCTATATAAGTTTGTTAAAACTAAATTCAGTAGGTGCCGTACTCTTCCGCCGCTTAAAATAGGATCTCAATTAATTCTTGAACCAAACGATAAAGCAAATGTTTTTGCAAACGAATTTAAAAAAAAATTTACAATTGAAACTGGCTTCAAACCTGACATAACATTCCAGTTTAACGCCCCGGAATGTATAGTTAGGACTATTACTGCAGAAGAAGTGTTGAAAGCTATTCTTAAAATCAAACCGAGTTATGCGGTTGGCCCTGATGGTCTATCAGCATTCTTGCTTAAGGAAATCAAGCACGAAATTTGTGTGCCACTTTCATGGATTTGTGAGTTGTCTTTTAAAACAAGTGTTTTGCCCACTCTGTGGAAAACGGGAAAAATTTCACCGATTTTTAAAAAGGGTCAAACATCCGACCCTTCTAACTATCGCCCCATTGTCCTCACTTGTGTTTCTTGTAAAATTTTTGAAACAATCATTAAACAGGAAATGGTCGACCACATTGATAGATATAATCTACTTTTTAATAACCAATTTGGTTTTGTTGAAGGACGCTCTACCAGCACTCAACTATTGTTTTCTTTAGATTTCTGGACCTCACATATTGACCATGGTATCCCTGTAGATGTAATTTATTTGGACTATGCTAAAGCTTTCGATTCAGTTAGTCACGAAAAATTGTTAATGAAGTTGCCTATTTATGGGTTTAGTGGTAAGTTATTGAATTGGCTGAAAGATTTTTTAGTTGGTAGGAAACACTGGGTTGAGCTTGAGGGTAAAAGATCTTCTCCCATAACGGTCACCAGTGGGGTTCCACAAGTATCTGTCCTGGGTCCGTTACTTTTTATTATTTTTATCAATGACCTCAAATCTTCTTATAGGGATATCGCTCTAATCAAATTCGCCGATGATGTTAAACAATTTGGTGCAGTGGTGGATGACACTACTCACAACAATTTGCAAATCGAAATTAATAACCTGCAATCCTGGTCCAATGACTGGCAACTCCCTTTGGCAGAACACAAATGTGAAATTATTCATTATGGCAAGAATAACTTGTCTTTTAATTACTTTCTGTCTGGAGGAGAAAGTTTACCTGTCACTGCAGTCATCAAAGATCTAGGTATTTGGATGACAAATGACCTATGCTTTACCACGCATTGTAATAAAATCGTTAAAACAGCAAAACAGCATGCTGCTATTATAAAAAGGTACTTTCGATCTGGTGACCCAACTACTCTTGTTTGGGCTTTCAAAGTCTTTGTGAGGCCGTTGCTTGAATATGCAAGCCCTGTTTGGTCTCCTTATTTATTAAGAGACATTGACCATGTTGAATCAGTTCAACGTAGTTTTACAAAAAAATCTGAAAGGTTTTAGGGACGTAACTTACGGTAATCGCCTTAGGATTCTGGGTATCGAATCACTCGAACTTACAAGGCTGAGAGCAGTCTTACTTATCTTCTATTACGTGGTAATTTAAAGGTGGACTCGTCACTCTTTTTTGAATTCTGCTCTGGACGTTATACCAGAGGCCATCCGTGGAAGCTCGTAGTTCAGCAATCTCGTACGACAGCAATCTCGTACGACAGCAATCTCGTACGAATACTAGAAAATCCTTTTTTTGCAATCGCGTGGTTAATTGTTGGAGTAGTCTGCCATCATCAGTGGTCGAGTCAAACAGCCTCGCCGTTTTCAAAACTCGCTTGAAGACCACTTGCTTGGATAGATTTTTGCATAGGAATATTATTTAAACCTTTAATTTGTTGATGGGATCTGCGGCTCACTTGCCGGCTATCACTGGGTATTAATCATTTATAACTCATCGCTCGGCCTAAGATTTGACGCTTATTATTTTTTAGAGGTTTCTGCCAACCTCCGTTGTATACTTTTTGGAATTGTATTTTGTTTTTCGATAATTCTTTGTAATTTTGTGTTTACTTTTTAGGATTGTATTTCTTGTCTCTCTTAGTTAAGTTTTTGTAGTTTTGTGTTTACATTTTAGGATTGTATTTCTTGTCTCTCTCTTAGTTATTTTTTTATTTTGTGGACGGGTGTAAGAGGCTTGCCCTTCCCAGCTCCCTTTTGCCCATTGTGCAAATAAACTTTATCTTATCTTATCTAATCCAAGTGGAACCGCGCGAGAGCCGGCGAGAGCGAATCAGACAGAAAGCGTAGATCGTATCGTAGAGATCAGTGGTGAGACACGCGAGAGCGAGGTTTAAAAATTCAAGCAACATCATGTAGGTTAGGCCAAACTTCGTTTTTGTGCAGACTTCCGAAGAAAGAACGGACAATTCTCCGAAAATTGAAGTAGACTAATGATGTTTTCGTGCTGGCCGTGATGTGTTATTTATATTTTCAAGAATGGCGTTACATCACCACTGTTATCGCAGGTTGCCGGTTTTCCAGTGTCTTTATCTTGTGCTGAACGCGCAAGTTTGGTTTTCTAGTTTGTTTGACCATTATTTTTGACGTCAGATTTGTGGGGACGCGATTGTTTTGTTTAAAGAGCACTCTCACACATTAAAAAATCGTACAAAAATACCGTGGAGCCATCTAGTAGCAGTGAGATTGTTAACCTTTATAGCTTGCGCCCAGGTGCACGAAGACGTATCAAATTTAATAATTCGGGATGTCGTGGCTTGTTTGTTTCGTTAATAGAAATAGCATTCTGCTTTCCTCCCCTTGATGCAATTAAGCAAGCGCCTGATAGTAGTTGATAGCGCTATAGTTTGTTCCACATCATATTTTCAGAAAACTGATTGGATGACGCCACTTTTCCTTGCACTAAGAGTGCAAAAACATGTGGATGTCACACTTGTAGACTCAACAAAGTTACTGTTAGAGTTACGAATGGGATGTTTACGGATTTTTTGCACTCGTACTGGAAGAAAACGTGGTGTCATACAGTCAGTTTTCTGAAAACATAATGTGGAACAAAGTATAGATGTTACCAGATTGTGCAGACTTTCAATCGGTGATAGTGCCACCTTAGAGCAATATAATACTCACTTCGTTACGGGGGAAGCATACTCCTACGGACAGCAACAATCAGTTGCGTTATTTAGTGACGTCATCATCAACTAGGGAGACAAACTATTTTACTTATAGCAGGAGCCTATAGAAAACAGACTATAGACTATGCTTATAGACAAACAGCGAGGGTAAACTGGTGGAAACGCGTGTTGTTAGTACGGTGACTCACGCAGACAAACACAACTTTTTTTCCTACATACACAAAACTTTCATGAAACCCAAACTTCGGCGTTCCAACACCGGATAAGACAATCTACAGCCTAGGACGATATAATGCGCCAGTGCCAGTGGCAATCTTATTCCGATTTCAAAAAAGTTTTGTGTGTTCCAAGTATCGTCTCAATAAGCCACCGTACGTTGCAATAACGCAGCTTAAAAAATACTCAAGGTAGCAATCTTCAAGCTTTCATTTAACGTCCAAAGTATTATTCGGTGTGATTAAGTTGGCTAATAGGATTAACCTTGGCGGCCTTTCCCTGGTTGAATGATATCACTACCTTCAAAGGTCGATCTTTTTTGGAATCTTGGCGGCTTTTTACACATGGTTTAGTTTTGGGTGGATATCAAAACTTTTATAGGTTTGTAGATGTACAAAAAACACCGTCTTATCTTCATTTGTACCTTTTTTTTCTGGAGGAATTTTATATCTATAAATTTGCACTCTGATAATTTTGAAATGTACCATTCCAATTAGCCGTTAGATTAGCCAAATTGGCACAGCTTAGTTTATTGTACGACCATTCTTCACATGCTTAAGTTTCTTCAATTCCATTTTTGCAGACACTGGCTAACAATCGCTGATTTCGTTCACTCTGCTCACTCAATCAGCACATGCCCTTTAGTTGTTTTGTTTATCCCGGCACCTTCGCATTACTTTTCCAAATTTTGGCTGCATTAGGATTTATTTTCGACATGATGAAATATGTTTTTAGTTGCTTGCAGTTGATAGACATATGTATCTTAGAACTGTGAACACACAAAAAGTTAGCGCACCGTCTTATATTCCGCTTTACCTTTTTTTTGAGGAATTTTATGTATATAAATAATTAGCCGTTACATCAGCAAAATTGAGAATTTTTTCGTTTGCTTTCTTCGTTCACAGTTAGTTATGCAGAAACCCCGAAGGTCACTGTTACTAAAACAGCAGAACGCAAAGCATTTTATTTTTTTTAGTTATTGGCAAAAACCTCGTTTGCTCGTGGATGCTCGTATTGTTGTGTAACCATCATGTAACGTGCATCCCTTTATTCTTACGCAATCCACGACAACGTAAATATTTGCTCATTTTGTTCTTCGTTGCAGTTCAGCTTTTAGTTCGTCCAGGCTTTTGCAATAAATCTTAAGGACCAGTGTTGATTATTCAAGCCATTGTTGATTGAAATCTTTGGTTGCAACGAAATTTAAATTCCCTGGTGTTCTGACCCCTACAACCCCCAAACCAACAAAATGACCATGTTCATATCACCATGCATCCGTGTGTAAAAGTTCAGCTACGTAGGCCTTCAATTTTGAGCTAGCCATGAGCGAAAAGTCTATGGGATTTAACATGGGAAAAAAAGTTATTAGCTAGCTAGCTAGTCAGTATCATAAAAACAACGTTATTGACGCATATTTTTCTCTATGATTGGTGGATTTCTCTATCCTTTAAATTTAGTTTTTCTTTATCTCTGATCCTTCCCCTTACATTTACCGCAATTTGAAAGATTTTTTGGTCGCATTGGAATTTATCATCAACATGATAAAATATGCTTTTAGTTACTTACAGTTAACAGACACATGTCTGCTAGTGAGGCCGCCTTTTTATCAACAATTAATCTTTTAACAATACAGCAGTGACACGGCCTAGTATTATTGTATATAACTCTATGCTGGACCCTTAATGGGTTAGCTGCAAGGGGCACTTCAGAGAGAAACAGAAGGGCGTCATACTGAAGCCGATGCTGTGAAGAGTGATTTCTTAAGACCTAAAACGCGCGTTTTTTGTTGTTGGAGAAAACAACGTTATTTTAAGCCTAAGAAATCCGCTCTTCCGTTGTTTTTCCCTCCATTTTTATGTAGTGCACCTTGTAGTTATGCCCTCCAAAACCCATACTGGTTCCAATATGGCGGAAAATGTCACTGCTCTATCGGATATCTACAATGGGATGAGCTACTGTTACTTGGTGGCGACACACTAGCGTGTGTCTAGATTATATATATAGGTAAATAAATAAATAAAAGCAAACGTTGAATAGCTTACCTTGAAGGCTACTTTTCTTCTCAATTTGGGAATCAATAGCAGCCAAATTAATGAATGGCAAACAAATCAGCAAGACAGCTGAAACACGTACAAAATCCATTCTTTCTACCAATCGGACACAAGTTAACACTGCACGATATTGGGGCGCTTACAACTGTCTCTCTCTACGCCTCATCCAGACAATATTTATAGATTTCGGTTATCCTATGGGACAATGAACCGAGTGCCTGACGCAGAGGAAGCAAAATCAACGATATTAATCAATGATACATCTAGTTCATTGAGTCAGACAAGCTATTATCGCATTAACAATATGATTGTATTCTAGAATACAGTTATGAGTGTACTGTTGTGTAAAACATGTGGGGTGGTCAGGGTGACAGCGAACAACTGGAAGTGCATCTATAGCTGGTATTTTGCGTTAACTCCATGTGTACACTAGCGCCATAGTGGTTTCCTGGTGGCTAACAGACGAATCACGTACCAGCGTTTGTGAGCATGCGCCCTGTCTCCAAGATACTTAGAGCGCCGTTGCAGTTATAGGTTACGGCAGATCGTCACATTATGTTACACTGGTTTGGTAATAGTGTTACGTCATCAGATACGATAGCATCATCGTCCACATGTGCGGTTAGGCATATCTCCATATATCTCTTCCTAAAACTGTACCCATGCCCCTATAAGACCAGGATAAATGGTTTGTATTGTTGATATTATCAATAGTCGTTTCGTTCGTTCCATATGTGTTGTGGATGATAAGTAAGCTGTCGTGTGCAATTTGTAACAAACACATGATGTATGTTAATTCTAGCAAGTTGCGAAAAACCTTTTGGTACCATAATAAACGTATCAAACAATTTGACAAAATTTATTTTAGTTACAAAACTGTATAGGAGAAGCTTTAAAGGAAATCACGAATCTCTTCGGTTTTAGACATCTGTTCCACTATAGCTGTCATTCAGCTACAATAAGCGTATAAAGTACGGATGGAAGCCTTAAACAAATAATTGATATAAAGGAGCAGAAACAAGAAAAAGACATGTAAGCCATCATACGTATGATAAATGTATAAAAGTATCTCCAGCGTCCAAAAACAAGCTGGAGCTTCTTTTACAAGTATTACGACGCCGCTGATGGCTTACATGTCTATTCCTTGCTTCTGTTTATAGAGCATTACTTTGTTTTAAGGCTTACATCCGTATGCTAAACGCTCAAGCATTTTTTAATACTAATAGCTGACATTGGTTTTTTTTCTTGGAGATACATCAGGTAAATTAAATAACTATCATAGTTAGGATGAACGCTTTTCGAGACTAATCAGTCACAGTATCGTTCAAAGGTCCTGGTCCTAGTTAATACCTACGTTTTAAGCTATAAAAGTTGAAAATTAGTTCATGGGTTCGATCTCCAGGTGAGGGCAAAAGGTCCGAACAACAACAACAACAAAATGCCGTGGAGGCCAAAAGGTTCGATTTTTTGTCTTAAAAATTTTTTTAATGCAATGAAATTATTACGACACGACCCAAAATACCAAATTTCGATGGCCTGTGCTGTAAAGTCTGGAGAAAACTACGTGCTTCAAAGTTTGACGTTTAGCACGGAAGTTCATGCAGAGGCTTACATAAAACCGCTATCGCGTTTCTTGATGTCATAGAGATTTTGCCCTCTTCCTCAAATCCAGTTCCAGGGCAAAATCTACATATTTAAATCCGTACAGTCTCTTTGCTTGTTGTGCGTCTACTCCTCCGGATGTAGATCTTAGGGTTAGATGGTTTCAACTGGTTCGACACATGGAAAAAGTAGACCTGTTGGTTTTAAAAGGCTGGCAAACGTTCACGTTTCTGAAGTGTGGAGGTTAGCGGACTGAGCGATTCCGCATAAAAAGCCTTTTTACTATAAAACAAAACACTTGTTACTATATATGAACTGCAGATGTTCCAAGTAATGTGCTGAACGAATTGTGGGCAATAACTATATCTCTTGTTTCAGTGCCGTACGTCGATTTTATGATGCTCTGATTGAATAAACAAGCGTAGAACAACGCCAATAGAGCGAGCGAGCAAAGCAATGGAACGCTATATGGCTAGTATGAACTTAAAAAAGGTAAGTTAAATTCGTAGCTTAAGTTTGCGCCTTTACTTTCATGCATTTGCAGAATATATTTGTTTTTGTCGTTTATGAATGTTAAGGCGCTAAAAGTTAATTAAGTGGTTCTCAGGAACGCATGCATGGGATTTATTTTTAGCTCAAGAAACGTTTATTATGACATTGTCTAAAAAAAAAAATTCCAATTACGCATCAGCACTTTCACCAAACATTTTCTGGAGCCGATGACAACACCAGCTCTTTGCTCCATTCACATGATCGCCTCCAAACAAATCTAAGGGTCCTTCAGGTGCATGTCAACTAAAAACTTGGTTCTAAAGAATGACTTTTATCATATGTGCAATTTTTGCATGCATGCTGGCTGATCCAGGTATTAAAACATAAATATTACTCCACATCAAAATGTGTAAGCTATTGATTTCGTTTTGTATGGTAAAAAAAAAAAAGCTGTCGCACGCATCAGAAAAATCACGAACAAACGTTGAATGAAAAAACACCGTCCGCTCCCGTCAATGTTTATATACCACTTCTGAGAACCACTTAATTAATTTTTAGTGATTTAAAAAAACCTTCTAGTGATGCCCGTCTATGGTCGTACTGACGAGCTTGGAATTAAAAAAAAAAACACGTTGTACGCAGTTCATCAATTCGACGACAGATGGCGCCACTTATTTTCCAATGTTTTCTAACAAAAAAAAATCTTCTCAAGTATGAGAATGACCAATCAAACTAAGCTAGTACTTTGTCACACATGGATGCCTCAAAACACAATACTGTGTACGGTGCAAGTTAATAATATTCGTCAGAGTGTTTTGTAAACTTGATTGTCATTTATGACTTGTTTTACAAACTTGTTATTATCATTATTGCTTTGTTCTGTGAGCTTTGTGTGCAAATGTTTTTTGTCCTCGACAATAATAATAATTTAAATAAAAGAAACTACACTAACAGTTTTTCGATACGTACGTTTCACAAGACTGAATGAAACGGTCAAGTTCAGCAAAGAATTATTTCGTAATAATTTAAGTTCATGTTTTGTTTTGTTTGGTCGTAATGCCATTTTACTGCCGCCCCTCCCCCAACTACATATTCTAACAACATCTAAAATTACTTTGGTCCTTTTTTTTTCTGGACCTCACTGTGACTATAAGACCTTACGACGTTATGTCTCCCTCCATTCATCAACCCTTCACCAACGCCAAACCCCCTCCCCTCCCCCCCACACACGCTGTCCCAATCGTAATGTTAAAGTGGTACTATCACCGATTGAAAGCAGGCAGATTCTGGCAAAATCTAGCGCTATGTAGTACTATCTAGCTCTTGCTTGCACCAAGCGAAGGAATGCATAACAGCATTTCTTTTAACGAAACAAACAAGCCACGACATCCTTAATTATTGAGTTAAAATTTGGTTCGTCCTCGTGCACGTGGGAGCAAGCTGTAAAGGTTAACATTATCACTGCCGCTAGATGGCGCCATGGTATTTTCGTTCGCATTTCAATCGGTGATAGTGCCACTTTAACACTTTATTTAAGCACTTTTAAGGCAGCTATAGCTCATTCCGAATAACGTAATTCCGATTGAATAATGATCGTTGTGAATTGTTTGCCGAATGGTCTGTCAATTCTGCAGGCAACTACAAGGTTTTAAAGTTTGACGTTTAACATGCAAGTTCTTGGGCTATCGCGGTCCTTGATACTGTTTTTGTCTGAACTTTGCATGAATAAACTGATGACTATGACGTCATGAACAAAAGTCATTACGGTAAAAAAAAAACAACTTAGTCGTTATTTTTGTAGGTTTTTCGCGTAATTTAGGGTTATAAAATCAAGTTATAGCGAGTCCTAACGGAAGCGCAATTTAGTTATCTTTTATTTGGTCCTACTCCTATCTTTGTAAGTGCCTTGGTTCAAGAGGAGTAGATGTACACGCACATACACACACGCACATCATACGTTTTTAATGATGAAGCCTAGAAAAAAAATATATACACGTTTTATTTCAGCAAGATATTTTCTTTATACACATTTTACAGATTTTCTTCTTACACAATTTACAGACTTTACGAGTAAAATTACGGTTTAAAAAGTATACGGGTATCCAAGCCACATTTTTGGCTCACCTTACAAATTTTAATAAAAAAGTTGAGTGGTGTCTGCCACAAACGTGCTGTAATTACGCAGATTCACACAAATCCTTATCATCTTTTTCTTCCAGTTTGATTTTCGGTCAGGGGGGAGTGTACTGCAGGGACGTCGCTAAGAACATTTCCCAACGTGAGGGAAGGCTCCATCTTTAGAGGGTAAGGATGGAAAAATATGTTTTAAATCAAAATGATAACGAATGTCTGTTTGTCATGTGAAAAGTGAAAAATTCCACAGGGAGGTGAATCAGTTCGTGTCCGAAATTTGGGGTTATAGGGGTGAAGACAGCTAAAATCGTTGGGGGCGGGGGGAGAGGGGAGGACGTATTGTGTTAACCCTGCCTCATAGCAACTCCACCAGTTTCCCTTTTTCCATCACTTAGTTCTCCTCCTTCCATTTGAGTGTTTTAAAAGACCGAACGTACGTACATCCTTATCATCGACTTCCAGTTCCAGAAAGGGTGTTATTCGCCAAATCTTTGGTACCAGCCGTAAGGTCCACCATGTCCATATCCATCATACCCATCACGTCACCACCAGCAAATGCACCCATGATTAGGCTTATAATGCTGGGAGGAACGAAACGAAGGAGCTTCTGGACAAAACCTATAAATAAAGAAAACAAACCTACACTTAAGACAAGTTCATCTTCAGCTGAATGAAAAAAATTAGGAAGAAGATGACCAGTTCTGTACAATACAGCAGCAACCTGTCGTTGCGCTAGCTACAAGGGGCACTGGATACGAATGGAGGTAAAAATCAACGGCGTCTTTAATCAGGCAGATGCTGTGAGAACGATTTCTTAGGCCTAAAAAACTTGTTTTGTTCAATCCTTTACGATGCGAAACATATATTAAGGTTATAAATCGGAAAAGGAAAGATTTCTCTCGCTGAAAATTGCAGCAACTCACAACAACTCCCCCTAAAAAAGGCAATATTTAGGCCCGCTAACCGCTGACCGCTGTCACAGCACTGGCTTGACAAAATGCGCTGATGTTATCACCTTCGCGTATATCCAGTGCACCTTGCAGCTACCTAATCGACCGGCTGCAGATGCAAGACTCGTAGCAAACAACAAATCACACTAGACAAAGCATAAAAGACAAATTAGGCGACTTATATTTTAATAGTAGGAACACATTTCTTAAAAACCAATCTGTGGTGTATAACATTTTATACAATATTAAGAAATAATTCGGTAGTATTCTTCATTTTTGGTTTCATTTTTTGCCAAAAGAGGCCGTATGACCCTAACGACTGGTTAGAAGATTTTTGAAATTTTCAGATATTACAATTTTTTCTCTTTTCTGATAGAATGTTTGTCCTTTTAGAAACTACATAAAAAAATACAAACATAAAAATTAAATGGGTTCATATAATTGCTTGTAAGGGCATCCAGTGACTAGAAGCGGTATCGAAAAGGGGAAATTTAGAATTTTCTGTTGTGTTGCATCAGCTTATAATTGTTCTTTTTGTATAGAACAGACGCAATAACGCCATATTCGATAAAGAGCTCGCATCTTGAGCCAGTCGTTTAGCTAACTGCAAGGGGCACTGGAAGTAAAAAAAAAAACAACAGTGGCGTGTTAAGTCATAATCGTATTTCTTAGGGCGTAGGCCTAAAAATGCGCTATTTTGGGATTTGTTGACAGAGGAACCTTTTCCGAATTGCAGCCTTAAACGTTTCGTGGCTTAAGGAATTGGACAAAACAACGTTACTTTTATTATGTGTTGTTTCGGCCGAGCTACAATAATAACAATTCGGAAATCAAAAGACTCCAGTTGCTAAAAATTGGGGGTAACTGCCAACGAATCCAAAAATTCGCGCATTTTTTGGCCTAAGAAACTTGTTCTCTAAAGACGCCATTGTTGTTTTTCCTCCAATGCCCCTTGCGTAATGACCAGCTCCAGATAGCGAGCTCCATAACGAGTATGAAATTACTGCTTCTGCAAAATCTTATTATCTTAATGCACAATGTTAATTCGCCGTATTTGATCCTTACATTGATTTGTAATAATAATAACTAGCTGTTCCCGGCGTAATATACGCGGGTCTAGTACGATGCCACGTTTTCACAATGCACCGTTTGTTATCGCACTTTTGCAACTCGCGCAGGCACACAGCAAACGTTACCTCAGCTGGCCCTGCATTATTGAGTTTGGGGTTTGGTGTCCTCGGTAGATGTCGTCACCAGCCACGCACTAACTACCTCTAAGCTCACCACACGCCCGCGTGAAAACTTTGATGCTGAATGAGTAGCTTTGGCGCCTTATAGTGCTTTTAACAAATTTGCTGTAACAAAAATTAGTAGGAATAGAGCCTACTCTTACATGTTTAAACAAATTTAATCAGGATTAACGTGCAAGAATGTAAATTGTCTTAAATATTTTAGTCGAAAGAATAGAGACTTTTGCTCTCGTTAACGGAAACAACGTGACATCCTGCAGAATGACTTCCTCGGACTCAAACTAACTAATTAACATTTTCCCAACTCATAGGCATGTAGATGGTTTTCTATGCCTATTCATATTACAACTTACTATGAGTCATGAGAAAAAGACGCACAAATCAAGTTTGCTATCAGTCTCGCACGTGTCGCAAATGTGGCGATAAAGATGCTTGCATCGTCTGGGGTGGTCCATTCCAAAGCTTGGGTTTAGCGTGTTAATTCTTTCTTTTGTGATTTTCTAGTTTAAGATTTTTAATGTTGGGGGATGCAAGCGTCGTAATTTACATATCGCCGCACTTGCTAATTCCTGGGAGGTCGGCTTGAATTCCGCTATGATTTCTGCCTCTTCTGAGAGGGGAAATTATGATTCCGTTTCATCTTCCTATTTTTTTTTTAACGTATTCCTTTTGCTAAGAGTTGACGTGTTGGTTTGCCATGTAGCTTTACTGGATACCAAATGAGGAAAATAGAAAACTTTCGGAATGTCGTGTGAAAATATTTGCTGTTGCACTCTTGGCTTTTTATTACTATAGCTTGAGTGGTCCTTTTCCAAATATTTTAATTTCGTATCACTCATTTGAGAGGCCGAACCATTCTCTACTTAGTGCCCTCTTTACCAGTTTTTGTTTTGTTTTGACATTTTCTTTATTTTTCGTGAATTGGACGTAGACACCATTTTCTTTGGCAACGTTGTTTAGATTTATCGCAACGCACTAGGGTGTGTCTGGATATGCACGATTGAGACAAAATTTAAGCTTTTGTACCGCATTATTATTTTTGCACAAATACCTGAAGTGTGCTAAACTATGCTTCAAGATATTAGACACTAACGCTATAGCGTGGCGCTACAATGGTTTACGTCGTCGACAATAGAATTGATGTGATCTTCGTTGGTGCGACACACTAGCGTGTGTCTAGATAGCTGTACGCAGAGTCCTCATCGTCATGATTAGACGCATTGCCTACACCGGAAGTAACTTTTCCTTTGTCTGGCTTTAACAATGGGGGACGAATTTTTTGATCTGATCATAGGGGGCCTGTTCCCAAAGTTCATAGAAATAGCTTTACAAATTCGTGCCTTCTTTGCTGTTATCTCCTGTACAATAGTGAAATCACAAAAAGGCACGATTCTCAGTCAAATGTTAACTGAGTGCTAAATTTCAGCCGGATCTGTCGTATAAAATATTTTAACTCGATGGCAGAAGTTTTTATCAGCTTGGCGAATAATGGACTTCCGTTGAACAAAAATGGACACATTTGCACCCTTTTTTCACCTAGAAGCAGCTGGTACACTTTACTGAGAACCACCTATGGTTTTAGGACGCAAAGACCACTTTTCAATAAAACGTTAGGCTGATTGGTCCCAAATTTATTTACCCTTGCCATCGTGTCAAATTCGCAAAAAACAGTGAATCCATGGCTTTCCATGTACTATTGCCAAACCATAGCCAGTATCATATAGCATAAAGTACCATATCCAGTTGTTTGTTTTTAATTTAGGGAGCACGAACCCAAACTGGGTTATTTGCACCACGACGATAGAATTATCTGGAGAAATACAAGCCAGACAAAACCATAGCCAGTGGCCACCAATGTAACAATGACGGATATATTGAATAATGACTGTCTAATAATGATGTCTGACAATGTGAACTTAGCGAGTGGACCACTAGCGTGGTCCTGGATTTTATTATTATTATTATTATTTTAAATTTGCTTCTCAGGCCTAGACTAAAGTATACGAGAAGGGGGAAAGTTAGCGTAGGGGTACACAGTCTAGTGGACAGCATACTCGTCGCTAAACCAAGTGAATACCGCTTAGTTAATGCGGAAACCAGCCAGATTCGGTATACAATGTTTTATTCGACTAAGTATAACGCTGGTTCGTATTATTTTACAATATGGATTGCTAGATTATCTTAATTGTTGCGAAAATACAGGAGTTAATGAAAAAAATATGAATAAAGCAAACAAATTAAAGGAATAGACAACAAATTATTTCTTAAATTTCTGTACAACTAGTAAAATATAAAATACCACGGAGGTTTTCCGGTTCGGTCCTCCACTTATAGCGTGATTACTGTTGCAACAAATTTTACCTTTTTTTTTTTAAAGGAATTATTTGGAGTGGCCATATTTCGCAAAAAACGCCTAGAAAATGGAAAGCAACCCTAAACGCTTACTTCCCTGCTTTCACGTTAAAAGATTTCACACGCAAACAGAAACCGAAACTTACCTACGAAACTAGTGATGGCCGCTTGCAAGAGAGCATTGCAGGGTTTCAAATCCAAAGATCCATCCGCGGCCGTCGTCAAGGCAACCACGCTCAAGACAGCAACAATCCTCAACAGCATCTTGCTTTTGCGAAGATTTGTCATCTTCTTAACGATTAAACTCTTGAAAATTCGAGGGAAAAATATTAGGACCAACGGTGACAAACGACACTGGAATATGATCTGAAGATTGGAGACGGCCTGTCGTTTTTAGCTGCTCGTGTTTGTGAAGAAAATTAGGGACGAGGTTACGCGATCGGATATACGCTTCTAAGATTTCTTTATATCCTCGTAAAATCGGCGGAAATTCGAAGGCCTTTTCTTTTTTTATTTTCGTAACTTCCTTTCCTCTTGCTTTGATTTTATTATTTTTTTAAAGGGTTGGTTGAATATCTCGTGATAAAAATAAAAGATGTGTAGTAATGGACATTTTCTTTTAATATAGACAAATTTCGTCGTGGGAAAGTGCTCACATTATAGAAAACGGACATTTAGTGAATTAGCCAACCACATTGAGGTCGTTCTCCCGTAGACCTTTTGTTGTCATGGAGATTGGCCTATTTTGTCGTTTTTACTCTCACTGTCGTATAATCGTTTCGTTGCCAAGCCAACCGTGATTTTTCGTCATTTTCCCTTGAGCTTCCAAGATCAGTGGGTCGGCGACAACATGAACCATAATCGTTTTGAAATTTACGACACAAAATATAATTACGTCTGGGATGAAAATGCCTTTGCTGGGGTAAGATATATTCAATTGTGTTTTAAATATTGGCAAGAAAGAAGGCAGAAGGCATGTTTATAATTATTGTTTGGTCACCCATCTTCCCTCGAGAGGCATCTCGTGGAATCACGCATTATCTCGCGTAACCGAGACAGTCCAAGTGCCGTCATGTGACAATATGTTTTTTTTTTTTAGCAGGTACCAGACAATTCGGTCCTCGACAATTCGATCCTACAAAACTCTGTCCCATAAAATTTGGTCACTAAAAAAAAAAAAAAAAAAAAAGACCATCTACGACAATTTGGTTAAAAATTTTCCAAACCAAAAAAACAAAAAACTAAAATACCAGTTAGAAATTACTGAAGTACTAACTATGACATTATGGTCCCAACTATGTTATCTTACTGTACGAATATTTTGGTACACGTACATTTTGGTGTAATATAGATTAAGTTCACACCCAGAGTTTTACTTTTCGTATTTCCCGGCAGCGAGTTTCCGGCAGTTCTGATTGGGGAGGCTTTAGGATGTCTATTGTTCGTGGTGGGGGGTCTTGGTTTTGCAGTACGATTTAAACGAAAATGCACAACGTGACGTCGAAACAGAAACAAAATGTATACAGTTTAAGACTGTAGGAATTTTGTTTGTTTGTGTACTTATGCGTGTCTACTCCACACAGAGTATTGGACGCAACGTTAAATAAAGCCTAATATAATTTATCTTTACAACAATACAATTAAGTTCTCTCGATCACAGCTACACGGCCGAGCGAGAGATGCTATAACATATGTGTTTTCCGTTGTGTTGTAAAACTTAATTAAGAATATTTTTCGTCGTGTTATTTCTGCCCAGTGTTCTGCAAACGAATCCAACACTGATTTTTATGAGCATCTGGATAGCCGGGCCATCACACGTTAAATTGGGTGTGTGATTAAAGAAGCGACTGCGTTGTTTCAAAACGTGCAAAATGGGTAGGAATAATGTTTTTATTACCACTTATAATGATTTTTACACTTTATATACATAAAAGTACTTCACTACGGTATATTACGACACATGGCTCTGTGTTGCTTATGTAGTGCTCGGGGGAACTAGCTTTATAAATTGGGTTTATAAAGTGGCTTAGCCAGCAAACGTAAACAGGAATATCTCCGTTAATATTTCAGGAGAAGCAGGGGTACCCATCGCCCCCCCCCACCCCCTCCCCGAGCAGCTGAGGAGTCCCCCAATAAAATAAATCCCCCCTTCTCTGGCAAACAAATTTCACTTGAAAATGACGGTATATTTTATTTTGCAGAACTGCAATTATTATTGCACGGTTTGGGCGGCTTTGCATTTTGTATACTTCGCAGTGAGAGAAATTTTAGTGCATTTCTTTTTATCATTTCAATAATATCAAATGAAGTAAATGATGAAACGATATTAAAGTACCCCTCAAGTACCCCTCGGTGGGCACACCTATGATAGCACTTTCATCTTCCTACTCTTCAATTTCATATACCAAACTCCCTTATCGTGATATTTCA
Source organism: Lithobius niger (assembly GCA_023313725.1). NCBI lineage: Eukaryota > Metazoa > Arthropoda > Chilopoda > Lithobiomorpha > Lithobiidae > Lithobius > Lithobius niger. Next base: position 19,489 of record JAHWFP010203556.1, read on the forward strand.
ACCAAAACTTCGAATGTTTTCATGTCCCAAACAGACAAACTTGCACACAAAAATTCATATTCAGTCTAATATTTGACTTCACTTGCTTTGCTCGCTCGGCCAACTATTTATATTGTGTATCATATTCCTTTTGGTTGAGTTTTTCACTGACACTATTACGGTCGTTCAACTTGAGCGCGGAACCTTTCAACGTTTAGAGGAAAACATATGCCACCTCTCCCCTCCTCCTCCCCCCTCCTCATTTGTATAGCTTCGTCCAATTGAATCAGACAATTAGCATTGTGGACACAATACGAAATCGATGTTGTCGAAGTACCTTCCTCTATGCACAAAAACAAGACCGACCACTTCCGTGGCTCTAAATGGCGATTCGTATTGTTCCTAAAACAATAGCGATTGTTGCATACAAACAAACATGCAACGCTGCTCGCTCGACTTGAACAATTCGGCCATGCAGGACGGGACACAAGGGACGACCGGACGCGCAAGTGACGTCATCGAACGACAAGCATTCCTTTAGTGAATCATAATTCAAGATTGAATGTGATAGGGGGAGCCCAATCAACATCACATTAAATCCTTCTTCATCCCCTCTTTGTATCGTTTTAATCATATCTTGGATTTCCGCCAACGCAACCTAAAGCTCTGCAAATCGGCGGCGGGTCAGAGATCAAACGAGCCAACTTCCTCTGCAAGGCATGCCCTCACTTCTTGCCGCAAGTCGTCTCCCGCTCCCATTACAAGGCAGGCCGGTTTTTTTTTTTATGTGTTAGGGTGCCGAAGCAAGGTCTTTTCAATTGAAACAAGATAAAAGCTTTTTAAGTATTGGGTTTGGCACCGACTGGCGGGCAGCGCATCGGTTTCTGGCCGTCCGCCATGTTTGAATGGCCGCCACTGTGTCTCGCAAGAAGAGGGATGCTCCTGAGATTATTGTTGTTGTTGTGCGTGTTTCTATGGTTCGTTACCATTTCGCCGAACCAAGTTGAGGCTAAAATCGGTGACGAATGGAAAGCGATTGAGTTTTTAAATTGGTTCAACCATGAAGTGCAGAACTTGTGCAACGCCGAAAAGAACGCTTGGTGGAATTTTGCCAACGATATCACCGTTGGAAATAAGGAAAAGAAGGTGAGTGGTGTCTGCGCACGCCCGAGCGATGCGAGCCTCTACTTTGGCCGAAAAAAGAAAAGAAAAAAAACGGAAAGACTTTTTGCAAATTCATACTTTGGGTTTTCATTTCCATCGCTGCCAAAAATATAAACGGGGTATTTGTAAATTTATTTATAGTACTATTATTATTATTGTTGTTGTTTTACAAATTAACTATTATAACTTCGAAATTACAAAAAAAGAATTATCTAGTTTTTGTCAATAAATACGGATATTTGAAAGCTTAGGAGCTTTATTGGAAAACAAATTCTTAAAATAAGACAGCTGAGAGATTCTGTAATTGTCAAAAAAAAATTACTTTAATGATGAATAAAACATCAACTCCAACACTAAAAATGCTCATTTGCGAAAATCTACCTAGCAACATTAGGTGCGCTTTGTTATGGTAAAGTAACCAAGAGCTAAAAATACGCAACACTATCAATGAAATTCCGTTACGACTGCTACAACTTCAATTTTGTTTTTTAATTAATTGCTTTTTTAAGTTAGCCGAAAACGATTTAATGCTCGTGTAGCTGAACCGGCTCAATTTTGAACATTACCAGACTGTTAGAAGAAGAAGCAATATCTGGTAAAGGGATGAGACAACCTGGGGACTCGAACCGGGAAACCTCCGATTATCGTAGGGGCCGAAAGATCGTCCAGAATTGGCCAGAATAATTCCCATAGCTGCATAGTTCCCTAGTCAGCAGTCCTGGCGGGGACTTTGGCAAGGTCCCCTTTCCAGGGGTTCGACCAGATCCGCAAACCTCCAGCAACCAGACTAAACTCTCTCACCGCTCAGCCACAATGACCACTAAAATAATAACCATTAGAAATAGTATAACCGCTTACTTTTTGGGCCAAAAACTCAAATATTAGTATTTTTTCTCTCGTATCTAAACGGCTTGTAATACGGTATCGTTTCTGACTTACATCCAATTATGACATGGAAAAAGAGTAGGAAAGCGTGGAAACTTGCTTCTACGTTATTTTTATTTTTCTCATAACTCGTGATGATTACTTAGTTGTAAGTGTGTAGGCTATGTGCCTAACCAGTTTTAGTTCCTACCTTTCTATTTCATTGTGTAAACACGTTATCTTCAATTATTGTATTTTTCTTGCACCATGTGCCTGCATACCCACATTTTTTTTTATTATAATTTGGTGTACGCAGCAGGTTATACACAACTTCGGGCCGCTTGCTGTATGATACTATTATTATTAATCATTTAAATTTGTGACATTTATTTTGCTTCGTAAAGCACAACAGCACTTAAACAGATGCAATTTTCTCAATTGTACATTTGATTATTTAAGTGAAACTTATATATCTCTTTTTTTTCCGACACACTTGACGTTTTTGTTTGTAATTATTATTATTAATTAATTACAGTACCAAAATACTAAAAGGGTGTGCCCTTTTGGAGTATACAAAATTACGTGGTTAATTTATTATACGCATGCTCAATTACGTAATCTTTCCCATCAACTTTGAAAATTTGATTTATTATAAATTGTATTATTTTGCTAGAATCGTTGTTTGTTCAAACCTCTTTACAAAATATTCGTTTAGCCTTGCCTTCTTTCTGAGAATATATCTCAAAACTAAAGCAAAAACGAAGATTTCTCAATAAGATTGTGTGCATGTATGTGTATTCAGTGTGCAGCCTGCAGACTGAATACACATGTGGTTTAAAAAAGTGTTAAGTGTTGATAACTGTAATTACATTGTCCAAGGTGACTTGCCCGAAGCTACCGATATATAATTACGGAAAAACTCAATTTTTTTTTTGGGACCATGAGCCCTCAGGCTCTGCTACCAACACATCTTGGGAGGCGAATTAAAATCAGAATCGTTTAGTGGCTCATCTTAATAACAAACTAAACGCAATGAAAATAAAAGGGTGTCAGATACTGATGTGTTTTGAAAAGTTGTTCCACGTTTTTATTACGTTTGCATTACCAACACAATGAAAACTATTTCACTTACAGTTTATTTATCCGTGAATAAACAAACAAACAAAACAAAAAAAAACTCGTGCTGAAGATGAATACCAAGAAACTGAAGGAAACATCCCCCAAACATGCCTTTGGTTTTAAGCAAAATCCATAACTTTGTAGGAAAATGGTTAGTTTCTCACCCTATCGGACATTAACTGCCACACCTTCCTAATGAGATATACTAAGTTTTTCTCGATACGCCTCGTGCACTGTTAAAACATGCGTTAAAGAGCTTTTAGACTTTTTTTTGCTGAAAACCACATAAAAGCGTTTTGAAAATAGTATGGGCTGAGAAGAATCTTTTCAAAACATAAATGTTTATGTTGTGTTGTAGACGTGAAATGTGTTTAAAATAAAAGACTCGCATTCAATTTGCAATATTTGCGTGGCCCTGTCTGAGAATAACTGAGATTGTCGTCGGGGAACAGCCGGAAGACGGAGTCTACAGTGACGACAAATTCGTACAAATGTGAGGAAAAAAAGCTGAAAATAGAGTTGGCCATGCCAGTAGTCCTACTGTTGCTACCTCATCACCTCCATGATTTAAGAGGTGTCTTAGTTAATGCAGAACCGTCAACTAAATATGTACAAAACAAAACTTGTTAAGGATTCCAGCTAAGTTTTCGTCATTTGAATTCATGATATCACTGAACCTTGCGATACAGTAAGTGCAGTGGCTAAAATGCAAATTGATTTGCTGCATTAGCCGTCAACGCCATGATTTAACAGGCATATAAGACACGTTTGGGATGTCAACACTTGAGCAGTTATCTCTAAAAGGAGAAGGCCCGATTTTAAAAGCAACGCACGACGGGAAGTTTGTGAGGGATCACACAGACCCAAACAAACGGAGCAACAGCAGGCCATGGTAAGAATCCCGGCTGCCCAACCAAGGGAACGCCAATTCAAATTCAGCCTCTAACCAATGCAGGACTTAGAAAAAAACCACTGTGCTCACAATTGGCCGTGTACCTTTGAGGACCGACTGTGCATTCTTCGAAACGTCAGCTAAATTTGTACCGAAAAAAACTTGTTAAGCTTTCTCGCCTAGTTTTCATCAGTTGAAGTCTGATCACAATTAACTCCGTGTAAATCGAGCAAAGAATCAAAAGCGAAAACTTGATTGGCCGCTTGATTTGTTAGCCATCACCATCTTAGCCCATCACCACCGTGATATAAAACTAATTCTCACTTAATTCTGGAGCGTCAGCTAAATCTTCCGCCATTTGAAAAGTTAGCAACAATACTTTTCAAACCTAAATTATTGATGTTAGTTAAAGGTAATGTAGTATAGTTTAAAAAATTCAAATTCATCAGTTATTTTAATTTGTAATAATTTGGTTAGGTTTTTACGACCTCTCATGCTGAAGAATGTTTACGAATGTTAATTTGCTTAACGTGTTGCAAACGTGTCTCGGAAAGCCAAAAATAGGCCCACAAATAGTGTAAAATGCTTGCGCTGGGGTAACTTACAGCGCTTCCCCAATCCCCAATCCCCAAACCCTTTACCTTGTTTCGCTAGGCCCTTGTAGGCCCTTGCAGAACAAATTTAAAAAAAAATGTTTAATGTTTACCCCCTGACGGGGAATCTTGCCCCCCCCCCCCATCTGCAGTGGGCTGGCGCAACTACTGATGTAGCGACGAAAGTGTGTAAAATAAAACGGTTTCATTCAATTTGCAACATTTTATAAACATGATTAAAACACATCTAGCGAAGAAGTGTTTCAAATAAAACAGTCGTGTTTTTATTGTAACTTGTATGTTTTGAAAATAGTGTTTAACGATGTTTGTGTTTATCATGATGTGTTGTAAAATAAACGCTACCATCTTAATCATTAAAAACTTAAGGTCGGTATATAGATATGTATGTACCTCTTCTCCTCTGGAAGTAGGAAGCCTAAAAATATGAGCAAGTTACACCGTACATACAATTTGTATGTCAGATTTAAGTGCCGTGATTTTCTCTCAATGTTTCTGCTGTGTTTGTCCCACATTATGTGACTGTGCATGGAATTCCACGCATATCTGAACATGGAATTGTATAAATTACACTTTTAGTAGCTGCTATTTTCACCTGCTTATCGACTGCATATTCCGGTAGTGTAAGCTGCTTGAGGTTTTGGTGGTTCAAGAAAGAAGTCTAATAGTTTTTGGAGCTAAAATTTTCCTTAACGGTTCAAGTAATTCCCTAAAAATACCGACTACAAAAGAAAGTGTTCTGATTTTTTTCCTTCGACTAATTTCTTGTTATGCAAAGTTCGGTCTGTTTCCGGGTTGGAGACTAAAAGATGAGCTACAGAGCAAGGCCGGTAGAAGCAGTGCGGCTGGTCTTTCTTAGGTAGCTTTGGGCTGGTACTCTTCAGCCGTAAGAAAAACTGATGAACATTGCAACCTGATTATCCTGTGTTCAATAAATCTCAACTTTTTTTTTTTAATAAGGTGTGCAGCTTAATGAATTTCCAACTACCCGATTCAAATGAAAATAATATTAAGACAATATGTACCATAAAATAAACTAAATTCCGAATAATTCCGGTTTGGGCGAAACGAAAAATCGAGTCACCATTTACAAGCAATCTACTTCTTTGCTCGTCATTCAAAAAAAATCAGTGTTGCCAGATACACAAACGAATCTGTACTCACGACTTTTCCTGAAAAAAGATTTTTACTCAAATTTATGATTATCTAAATATATATATTTTTTAATTTTCAACTTCGAGGTGGCTGCACAAACTTGCGTGGATAACTCTGGAGAAGCGTGGATAACTCTGGAGAAACGTGGAGAACTGTGTATGTGTATAAAGATCAGTGGTCAAAACAATTTTTTTTATACCTGTGCATCACAAAAGAAATTAAATCATATGAGGATGGCGAAATTCTCATTTTCCCATGTCTACAGATTTTTGTGTGCAATTTATAGATATTTTGGTCAAAATTCTAGACATCCTCCATTTCATCCTCCATTACATTGAAATTTTTTATGCTCAATATTTTTTTCGCAGCCGTACCACTTCATTTTAGCTTCCAGCGGCGCTGCAAAGTGGGCAGACTTCGTCAAGTAGTCAAGTAGTTTTTAACTTGAGTTTCCCGGCTGATGAGCAGATGACGGCCAGCAAGGTCGTCTGTGGTCGTACCTAACTTGCTAAGTGTTACGTAAGTGGGTACGATACGATAAACGCATATGATATACGATGTACGATAAGATATACGCATACGATACGATAAGATACGATAAAGGCAAGGTGCTCACCGCTTTGAGATGCGTTTGGCCTCAAGGGCTCGCAAGCACGTACGGCAAATTTCTCGCAATTCAAGTGCCTCATATTAAAGCAATTCATTGGAAACAACCACTCATAATATTAGGAAATTATTATTTAAAAAAAAAAAGACTCTTGAATATAACTAAACCATCCCCCACAGTAGCGCAACACACGATATAATTGGAAAAAGCACCTGTTTAAGCTTAGAGACAATCCGGAAGACAAATGATGACCACGATTTTTCATTCCGATTAAAGAAAAAATAATGACGGGAAAAATCATCCTCAGTAACGAAATCAAATTTTCTGTATTTGAATAGTATTTAAATGGATTTTTTTTTGTATATTAATTCATTTTGAGGCTGTAATTGAGGCACGTGTGAAAAAAGCAAAATCTGTGTAGTCTTGGGTGAAAAGGCTAATTTTCCCGTATCCAAAAGAAAAATAGGTTTTGCAATATTCTCGAAGACTGGTGTGAACGTTGCAAAAGTGATTTAGGCAGGGAAGGGAAGGGGAAAGCAGTGGACATATTTATAACACCCTGGTGAAACATATACGTGCCAAATTGTAATTCGATTTACCCATTGTCTATGTAAGTTATCGTTCCCTTGGGGGACGCACAAGACGGAATGAGCCGGCATTTTGATTCAACCTGGGCTAAATCGCACCATACAAAAGTAATATTAAAAAGAGAGAAGAACTTCGTTTTGCGCACTATGGTGATAAAAAAATTCTCTGGTAGTATGATAATTCGAGTTTTTGAAAGCGACAAGTTGTTGTCACACCTTGTCCATGTTCCTTCTAAAAGGCTTGGCTTTAGCCAAACCAGACATATACTGCTAGCGGCTGCAACTCAACGCTGGATGGTGTAAGGAAGACGTCAAATTGATCCATATTGAACGCATTACTGAATGGCTCTCCTGAATGGCTAACATATAGGCACAAATTAATATTATTAGGAACGCATGATTTTACAACAATATTTCTTTAACAGGGTAATTTGCAACATGACGTTTTCAAAGTATTTTCTAAAACTTTTAGTAGTTGCGTTACTTCTGAGGGTGACGTTTAATAATCGTTCAATAAAAAGAATTCAATAAGAGAAATAAACACAATCATTTCAATATGTGTCGCTTCCCTGCCGAAAAGGACATTGATGTTGAAAGAAAATCGTTTCTAACTATTGCAAAATTAATTAATTCACAGGACAATTAAAAACATCGTTTGAAGGATTTGTGTTGAACATTTTTCTTATCTAGAAGAGCTGTTTTTCGCTCCCATTGGACCGTAGCTGTGCGTTGTTGTTGTTGTTGTTGTTGTTTTTGGTGGGGGGGGGGGGGGGGGAATCGCGCCGTTGCGCCACCTTAATTCCACCCCTTTGACATCGCGGTAAAAAATTCTGAGTTCCGTGTATTTAATATTTCTGCTATTGAATGCCTCGTTAGAAATCGTTGGCTTTTGAAGTCTGATCTGTTTTAAAAAGAGTTCATTTTCATGAAAGGATGCCGACGCCATTGTTTAGTCACTTTTTTTTCTTTGTATTCAGGTAGCAGCCGAATTGAAGATGGCCCGTTTTATGAAATTGGCCTGGCAGAACGCCAGCCAGTTCGATTGGCAACACTTCAAGAACCCGTACAACAGGAGACAGTTCAAGGTTTTATCCACTCTGCTGGCCGATGTACTTCCCGATCAAGATTTCATCCTGGTTAGTGAGGGGATTATTAAACGGATTTGGCTTTAAAGCATGCAGTTTATTTGCGTGGCTCCACGTACGGTTACAGTTCCACCTGGATTTCTAACCTGCTTCATGGAACCTTAGCGTAAATTAGAAATTTAAGGTGCGGGAGAGGGTGTCATCTTTGGTAATCCAGTGTATAAGTGCTTGGTAATCCACTATAGTAATCGATCGGTAGTATTCTTTGGTCATCATTGTTTAATCTTAGCAAAAAACGGTAATCCGAGGAAACCCTATATGCAGGAAACTCAGAAAATTACAGGTAATCTGGCGAATTCCGTGTGGTAATTTATTAATTCAAAATATTCCATGCAGTAATCCAGTAATTCAAGGTACAATACACTCTTTTAGCTTTGCAGTTGTATACCTTGAGCCTTTGTATACCTTACCTCTACTTTTTTTTAGGGAATTGTGGTATTTTGATATTTGTAACTGGCTAGGCTATTTGCTTATATCTTTTTATTAATATTTTTTTTAGTTGAAGAATACCGTGAGTGAAATGGAGAGGATATATAGCACAAGAAACATCTGTGATTTTAGAGATCCAAACAAGTGTAATTTGAAAATTGAACCAGGTAAAAATTCAAAACCTCATTTTTTAATACCAGGGCGGGCCCCCGGGGAAAAAAAATGGATGTGAATTAAAGTCTAGATGAATGTTTAGCAATTCACCGCCAGAGAGCGTCAAAGAGGCATGTAACAGAATTTGAATAACTTGTCACAAAATTGAATTGGGACTATCACTTCCTGGACAGCCCGGCCAGTTTATTCAACATTGGCGAACTGATACCAGCTTTGAATCAAGCACCGGATCAACCAAGTCTTTCGGGTCGGAGCCGGTGACCGCAGAACTGATGCGTTAAACCAGAGACCACAACGAAGCTACACTTGCAATGAAAAGCCTGTTTTTAGTCTTTTGTACAGCCGAAACGGGCAGCCGACTTTGTCCGTTTGTCCGTCGTTTTTTTTTTCATCTTCAAACGATACCGCGATAGACAAACGGTATTCACCATTCAATACAGCGACCAAAATTTAGGTAAAAAACACGGCAAATTGAAACATTGTTGCTTCCTTATACCCAGCAGGCTTTCTCGATGTAACTCGATGATATAATAACATCTGATTGTCGCATTTAAACATTACAAAATACACGTAACCGTAAAAGCAAAATGATTTCGTTAACGACACACTTTAACTTCATTTAAATAGACTCGATACGTGTTGCGTGGATGAGTACGCCTACTCTCAACCAAATTCTCCTGGTTAGTTGTTACCGTACTTACGAAATAAACACGGCAGTTAAACAAAATTAGTCCTAAAAGCTGAAATTAGGCCTTAATTTCCAAATCTCTGCACCATGTTGCATAAATGAATAAGCAAGCTGTCCAACCCAACTCTCCATTAGAAATTAAAACGGCAGGTAAAAATTAGGCTACCTTACCTTTCTAATGCAGATAAATACACTATTCGGATTTTGAGTTAAGCCCAAACCAGACTGGCTGCTCGTGGCTGCATGGCATAACAGGATGGTGCAACAAAGACCTCAATCTTGGTCCGTAAACGCAACGCCATTCATACAATTGCAGTCATTTTGACGTTGTAGTAGGCATGTAGTAACGCATCACTTCGCACGAAGTTTTCTTGTGTCTGGTTAGGGCTTTGTGTTAAACAGTGACGGGGTAGAATGCTTGCACCGTCTCATGCTAACAGTCTTGTGCCTATCACGCGTATTAGCGTTGGGTTACCTAATATTGGCGGGATCTCCTTTATTTAGATGGCAATGATAAAAGGCAATACTTTTACATTGGTCAATTTATAAGCCGTGATTGGGCAGACACCCAGCTTTCGTACAACGCCTTAAAGAGGCACTATCACCAACTGAAAATCGTACGAAAATACCGTGGCACCATCTAGCGACAGTGATATTGTTAACCTTTACAGCTTGTTCCTAGGTGCACGAGGATGCATCACATTTTCACTCAAGAATTCAGGTGACTCGTGGCTTGTTTGTTTCATTAAATGAAATGGCATTGTGCATTCCTCCGCTTGATGCAAGCAAATGCTAGATGTTGCTAGATTCTACAGACTTTCAATCTGTGATCGTGCCACTTTAACCCTAATAGCATACCCATCTTGTAGAAAGCCTGGCTTCCTTACACGAGGAGGTCGATGAAATAAGTTTATGTAGTCTTATCAAATGATTGACATGGCTGCGTTGACTTCCGGACTAGTTCTGGTCTAAAAGTGTCAGAAATAAAATAAAACATTGCCATACTAAATGCCATACAAATTCATCCAAAATATTTTTTTTCAGAGATTGATAATATTATGGCCAACTCCCGTGATTCTGACGAACTACTTTTCACATGGCGGCAGTGGCACGATGGAGTTGGAAAACCTACGCGGCGGCTTTATCCCACTTACGTCAACCTTAGAAATGAAGTTGCCAGGCTAAACGGTACGTATTCACCAAGTTTTTGTCCCCTTTCCAGTAACATGATGTCCATAATTCTGGAGTATGCGTCTCCGGTTTGGTCTCCCCATCTAGCTAAGGACATAGATAATGTCAAGTCTGTACCGCGTTCGCTCACAAAACATTTGCTGGCCCTTTCCCATTATGATATGAGTTGCACTGAATGCCTGGAGGGCTTAATGGCCTGCCAAGCCATGCTTTAATTACAAAGGCTCGATTGTGATTTGGTCATACTTGCTCCATATTGAATCATATTGAATTCATATTGAATCAATTAGTGTGATTGTATACAAATTACAAGGCCATGGTTGAATGATTAATATGATGTAAACTACGATCGTTTCTTTTCTGTCAGTGGAGGTGGAGTCACCATGGAACATTTACTGAAACTTCGAGCACTTCCATTTTCACGTGATTGCAGAATGGTCTGTTTCTCGTTCTGCGTGGTCAATGTTTGGAATAGATTACCGACAGAGGTTGTTGTAACACTATCCCTTGCGATCTTAAAAAAAAAAACAACTAGCTAATCAAAACAAATTCTGACGCGGTACGTTAGATGTACCTGGATGTTTCTAGTTAACATTGCATGGTATCAGTTGTCTAGTTGGCCCTTCCATGAACAGTTGCATTTTTCTGCAACAAATGTAATATTAGTATTATTATTTATTATGGTTTCCATCTAACTTAGTTTATTGAGACTAAAGCAAACTCACGCTAATATAGATGAACCCGGTCCAATTTTGAACCTTAGTTGAAGTTCAAAAGCATAAATGAGTCTACTGTGCAAAAAGGCCAACTGGGTTTGAACTGGGTCCGGTAGGAGCCTGGATTATGTTGAAATGGGCCAGAATACGTTCCATTGCTGCTGAAGCATGACAGTCTCTCACACCGTCAAGTATGACAAGACGTTTGCCAAGTCCTCGTTCAA
>JAHWFP010203557.1:0-18209 GCA_023313725.1 Lithobius niger
TCAATGTGATAATGCCCTCGATCAATGCATCCCGCACTTATCAAGTTTTTGTAAAATGTTGGTACATGAAGACCTCTTTGAGAGTTATCTGACTAGTACACATACCTTTTAGTAGCTGCAACTGTACGGTGCCTATGCCTTCGATATGAGAGGCACTCTCTCCCAGACTCACATTCCTATTCACCACTTCAGTAAGACAGTCAAACCAATCTTTCCGGGCGAGTAGCTCTCGAATCGAGATACCAATTCTCGTCGGTGGTTCGAACATTTACTAAGATTTGCGCTCTAGGAGCACCGTGCTGGTTTATCTTCTCTGAGGGCTGGATATCCTGACCTCCCACATAGAAGGTACCATCAGGAACACTAACATTCGCACTTGACTTAAACGACTACCTCCTCCTCGGCCTCTGCGTGGTTTTGGCTGGTTCTGGGCTCTGCGTAGGAGGGTGTGGACACTGTCGTGCAAAATGGTCATCCTGGCCACATCTGTAACAGACGTTTGCTGTTGAAACGCCCTGTGTCGGTGGCTGTTTTCGCCTTTCTGGAACATGGTAAATACTTTAGCCATTTCCATATCATCAGACAGTGTTTTATCGTTGGTAGTAATAGTTGGCTTTTTCATTTTTAGACGCAAGTGTTTGGCCAGTAACTGTACTCTAACCTTCTTGGGAGTAAAGTCAGCATCGATGATACACTTGTTGCACTGTGTATTCATACTCTGGGGGCAGCTTGTCCAAATACTGAAAGGCTATCTCCTTATCCGTACGTGGAGCTTTTATGTCCTACAACACCTGTGCCTTTTTGTCTATCCTAGAACTCGCGACGTAAATGAGCTTCTCTTGCCCCGGACACTGGTTAAAAAATATCCTGCAGTAGTTCCCAAGCATCATGCACATCTGACACATCCCCAAGGACATCTTGCATTCTTGACTCAACATTTAGGCATATAATCGCAGAAGCCCTACTCTGTCTGTAGAGATGCCTGTCACATTCCTTTTGGGATGCCTGTGGATTCAACTCTGGTTCGGTGCCATTTGCAAAATTCACAATCCTTTGTCTTGTAGGAAGAATTTACAGTTCCGCTTCCACGTCTCGTAAATATTTTGATTTAATTTTGGAATAGCTATGGATCTGACTTCACCAGCCATGGCTTCCTGCTGCCTGTCTGCACTGCAGTAATTGGGTTCAAGAATTTCACTTAATATTGGTTGTCAATTATATCCCAAACATGTGAGAAAAAAAACTTTTATTCCTAGCATGATCCTCCATAAAGACTGCCTGTATATATCCATTACATACTATCCTGGGGTTGGCCTCCATAGTCCTTCACACAGCCGTTTTACAGTTGCAGTTGGATTTGCATATTCAATTTTGGCATTACTAAGTTTCCATTTTGCCATTTCTCAGTTTCCAAAATAAAATCCCAGAACCACGTTCTGCTACCATATTTGTGGATTATTTATCATCAACTGAGATATATCTAACTTCATAACTGATATATTTAAAAGTACATAAACGTCTAGGCAGCGACTGGTTTAATACCATTTATGGATGGCTCATTTGCATACACCTTATTAATGTCTGAATTAACACAGAACCAGCCAGCTTGATGAAGAAAGGATTATTTATTCCTCTCATAACAACTGTAGTTTACACATAAAGTAATAACACTTATCTGATTTACAGTCCAAGTACTCCTGTCCAGGACTGCTATCTGCAGTCAACCGTCCACTCCACCATCTCAAAAGCAAATGCCCAATATACCATAGCTTCCTATCAGTCAGACAAAGCTACTAAACAGTAAGGGTGGGCCGATACAGATCTCTACCGATATTCGCAGTATCGGCAGATAAAACCCTGATAAATCGGTAAAAACCCAAATCGAAGATATTTTCTCTTCTCGTCGACCGAATTTGACGTGTGAATACACCATTTTGAAGTTTTTTTCGCCAGCTTTCCAATGGTCCAAGCAGTTACTGTTCAAAAATTCCAAGGCAAAATGTTAAAATTTTGCTGGAATTTTATATTTTTAAATGATTTTAGTGTACGCAATACTATTTTAAACCAATTTTTACTAAAAATAATTATATTTACTTAGGCCAATGCTTTATCTATGCAGTGATTTCAAAAGTAATTTTTTTTTTAGTAAGGAAGTACTGTAGTATTACAGTTTTCGATTAGTTGGGAACTGGGATCAGTTATTGGGGATTTCTTACCGTAATAAAGGTGATCACCCTAGCCTTACTAATAAGTTTAATGTGGTAACAAAGCTAAAAAACAAATTCAGTAGAACTACAAGGTGTAAAAAATAAAGAAAACCTTTTATGTAGAAACACACACTTATTTCAGGTTGAATATAAATTTAAACACATTTTTTTTCTTCATTAAGTACTCTGTATCAATGATCGGTATCGGGAAGCGGTATCTGCAGATTTTTTCTTTGAAATCGGTATCGGATGTGATCGGTAAAAAGTGGTATCGGCCGTGTCTTACTAAACAGTCAACGTAAGGCCCACTCAGATACCACATGAGCTTACTTTAAGGGCTAATTAGGCCAACCCAAGTGTTTTAGGCTTATAAACGTGGTATAGGCTACATAAACTAACATAATATCCTATTTGCAAAGAAATAAAACGTAACATGAATTAAATACAACAATTTGTTGGTGTTTTGGCTGCTTAAAAACTTCTAAATATTTTTTAGTTATCTGTTAACTCTCCTAATTCGCTTGTGCATTTATATCGGCAACCCCCTTGTCACTTTGTGACTTGGGATCTTAATAAACACACAACTCACAGCACTCATGTGTTTAACTCCACTATATAGGTTGGGGGAGGGGGGGGGGCCCCCGGCGCTTGCTCCAACATAGCGTTTGATACACTATTTATGGTACGTGTTAATGTGTCCCGTTTCAAAAAATTAGACGTCCCCTTTCTTCCATGCACAAACTTAATATTGGTAATAATCCGGCATACAGCTAAATATATTTCTTATGCTCATGGTTTTTTCGCATATGAAATATGTACAAATGGACTCATAAATCATCGCGATGTCATAGTCATATTTTTAGCACTTTATAATTCTCAGTGTCTTGCTGTATTCATATTTAACATCAATTTTATGTCTGTAAATGTGTTACAGGTAAAAGGATCCATGTTGATCACATCCCTCAAAGAAACACTGTTGCTGTGACGCAAAGTTTAAATCCAAATGAATCTGAAAAGAAGAAATGCTGTTAACAATGGACAATTTTAAAACAGTGGTGTGTGCTTAGCCAAAGTCTGCTGCTTCTGTTCGTCAGGAAAGCCTACGTTACATTCTAACGTTAAAAATGCAGCAAAAAATAATATATAAACTACGGAATTGAATTCAAAACTGTTGTGAGGAATTACGCGGAAAGTACGTCACATAGACTAAAGGTGTATTACACATAGAAGATGAACGTTATGCAATATGCTCAAGGTACAAATGCCATGATTTGTTACTTTTTAAGGACCATATAGATTAACTTTTGTACAGCTTCTAGTTTGACATAACTTAGTTGTAATTTTTGTACAGAAGAGTGTAGGTTTATGGAGTCATAGTACGAAATAGCACTTAAGACAAGTTTAGATACTTACCAATAACAAATACTCTTTATGATCAAGTTGGCTAGAATCTCAAAACTGTTTTACTGGTAGTACCAAACGAAATTTTATTTATGTTGGTTCGTCAACACTTGTTTATAAAAGCAACGAATGTGGATCGCATTGACCTGCCTAAATTGGGATTTGGCCGTATCATTACACTTCACAACATTTTGAGAAAATTATGTTTGTAAAAAATAGTTTGAAAGTAAGTAATTATTACGTTATTTAATCTCTTTGGGGAAGCAATCATTATTCTTCCTTGGGCAAGAATTTGCACAAGAAAATTAGCTCAAATATTCCCATTAAAAAAAAACTACAGTACTGGCCAGAATCTGTAAAGGGACTCATTCAGGATTTGCAAAATTGAAAGAAAAAATTGCCAGTTATAAGACGGATGAATTTCACGTAAGGTTGTGCCAGTGACACTACTTAACCACTGTCAGTTGGTTTACTAGTGCATATGTGCCACACCCCAGCACAAAATCACCTATCTCCCCAAGTAATTCACAAAAAGGGATAGCCTATTACAAGCTTGAAAGTTTAGATACTTGAGTTTTTTATGCAAAACAGAGAAGTGACACATCATCTTCCAATGGAAGTTTGTGTTTTGGGGCTATTATCTTACAAAAGGATTACAAAAATGTTTTACTAAATTTCTTATGGAATAGAAATCACATAAGCTGCTTGAATTATTTTTGTTTGAAAACTCAAAATTAGTGAATTTTATTTGCTGAGAATGCGTTTCATTAACCTCACTTAACTAAGGTACTGGTAACTGTACAGAATTTTTGAAAATTTAAATCTGGTCTCTATAAAATATTTAGTATTGTACACCACCATACGTGTGGTTAATCGCAGAAGACCAGTAAACGGTGTTTACAGTGGTTACATCTTACTTGAAAAATACACACAACCACCAAAGCAGACCCGTACTAAACTTCTACGTAAATTTGTAGGGCGAATTAATGTTCTTTTGGAACTCGTTCACCTTCATCAGAAATCTCTATTTACACCAAAAAAAGTCTTTACATGGTATACTCGCACTGGATTAGAAAAACGTGATGGAGACGTGTTGACCACTGATCTACATGAACCTGAGTGGCACTACATACGACTGCATTGATCAACTGGTACACGCTCGCCCTCAAGCTGGACGCATGCTGGCACCTCCAGAACAATGGAGCTATGTAGATCAATGGTCGATGTGTCTCCATCACATTTTTCGAATCCAGTGTGAGCCAATGATGTAACGGCATTCCTTTTTGGTTACTTAGGAGGAAGGTGAACGAGTTCCAAAAGAACGTTGGTTCACCAAAAATTCGACTTGAACTTTAATGTTTTTGTGTGTTGGTTGTGTACATTTTTCAAGCAAGATGTTTATGGTTAACATCTAAATGCATGATTGTGTTAGCGCAATTTTAGTAGTGTTTGGTTAAAAACCCATTTTAGTTTCTGTTAACTTATAGGCAGTAATTTTATGTTTTCGGATCATCATTGTAATACGACAACTGATGTGTCAACTAGTCGAACATAATTACTAACGTTGTGCAATGTGCAGTTAAAAGATATCTTGTCGTGCATAAGGAACTGAATACTTCTGCAACTTTATCAGCTGTAAATGTATAAAGAGCTAGGGAGTCAACATTGTGAATAGCTAAGAATGACAACTGGGTAGCAGCAAGAATTTATAGGGTTTGGGAGGAGAATTTGTAACTCTAAAAAGTCCCTATTGAAACACGTTAGATCGGTCCCCATTAGTTCAGTCCGAGTTTTCAGAGGGCGCCACGTGTTCCATCTGATAATTTTTGCTCATTTTTCAGCCCAAATCTAAAGTAAACTAAATTACAACTATGGTAGGCTAAATAATAATTAAAAGCAAGCTAGTTTCGTTTAGTTTAGTTTAATTTTAGGCTAAAAACTGAATTGAAATACCCACATAAAACACATGGCGCCCTCTATAAACTAAAACTGAACTAATACGGCTGTATCCAAGACGTTTCTGTATGGGTCTCAGTCACAAATTCTCCTCCCCAACCCTATAAATTCTTGGTAGCAGTTATGAGAAGCAATTGCTGGCTATCATGGGTCCAGGAATTAAGTCCGGGTCTTTGGATTGGGTCTCCAATGCTGACAATGCAGTTGACAGCTATGCTAACTTTACTGTCCAAATAAAATTCAAAATGAGGTGTAGTTTTAAGCACACAATGATGTCTGAAAACGTATTTTTTTAAGTTTTTTTTTCCTTTTTGATGAAAGAAAAAGAAAACAGTTGGCTGTAATAAGTATTGTATATATCCTTCTTAATTGTAAAAAAAAATCCTCGTGATTGATGACTCTTACCAGATTCAGTTATTTTCTTTATTTTTTTCCTTACCACACTGAAAGAAACACAAAACTTCTATCGTACCGTAAACTGGTCGGCCTACGTTGACACTTGGTGTCGTATAATTTACCCTTGATTAAGCAATGTTGCGTATGGTCACGTGAGTGCTGACTGTTAGAGAATAATACCAACAGGACCAGTCATCAGTCGTTCGAGTCGTAAAATCTCAGAATGCTGCAACCGTTGGTACACAAATAGCTAATACAGATTAGGTGACTGAAATTGTTTGCCACAGGGCTAATTGTTAGCTTTTCAAATTATATGAGCTGTGATGTTTAAGTAATAATACTCAGTGAATTTACAAATATAGCTCACTACAAGTTTTTGTAACCTATTTTCCTTAATAATTACCTTGTACCTGACTGGTTTTACATTTTACAATATTTTTTTTGTACAGATTAAAATCTCCGTGTAAATAACTGTAATTGACGTTTTGGTTGCTAACTACAGTAAGAGAATTTCCTTCGGAATTTTGTCTCCGACATACTTATGTTACATTTTAATCTGCAAATCAGTACTGTGCTGTCAGTACTCTACAGTGCTGGGTGCAGATTAGTGAAGCCTAGGATATAGTACCCAAAAAATCAAGTCTTTTAAATTTCTGCATTACAAAAAAAATTTTCATGAAGACTGTTGCTGTAAATGTAGCAAGTGTTATCTAATAAGTTGGCCATTTAAAACTTCGTGGTGAGTTACACTTCAACAATAAATATGAATGAAAAGTCAAAACCCACTTTTCTGTGTAAATCATCATTTTCTGAGATTTAGATTCTTCTTTCATCGGTTTCAAACACTTTATTGTAATTGTTTAGTGAATAAGTCTTTATTTACCGTAATCGTGTTCGTGCCCAAGGAAATACATTTTAGTTCGTCTGTTCGCGTTTCTTTTTATCGAGCTTATCTTTTTTTTTTAAAAAGGGACCCAAAATTACCAAAGAAATTTTTACTGCCTAGTTTACATGTGTTTAATGCAAACTTGTAACACAACACTGTCCAAGATTATGCAACTTACTATAGTTTCTATTCGAGATGTTTTTTTCTGCAGTAATGGTATTTTGCCCAGGTGAATATTGCTGTAGCACTAGTTTAGGGTATAAGTCAGCTGCTTAACTGTTTTGTAAAAACAAAAATTTTGTAATAGTGTATGGTAATGTTTAAAATAGCCGTAGGTCTTTCATGTCCCGGTTAATTGCACAGTCGTTTGATTTTTTTGTGTGTGCACGTGTTTGTTGGAATCCAGGGTAATTGGTTTCACAGGCACATGCTAAACTAATGAAATAATATTTTTTAAGTCAGTCTTTTTTCCAATATTGGTATCAGAATCAAATCAGAACTTGGTTCCTTGCAATACTTAAACAACCGCTTAAGATAAATCTTATTTAGTGTGCCACAGATATCGTGCTTTAATGTATCCGTGGATATCTTGACTGTCGCAAGTTAACTCTGGCTGCTAAGAAACGGAGATGAATGCACTGTTTATTGCATGATTTGTCAAGGAAAGAGCATGTGTTTGTATTTTGTGAAGATTAAAACAACGCACGTGATGCCAAACACCCTAAAGACTGTTGTATAAGACTCAGAAACATTTTAGAAGTTGCCTACTTAAAATAGCTTGTACGCTGCTTCTTTCAGGCTGTGTCTAGTAGCAAATTAAGTCCTCCCGCTGCAAAAACTGGACGCTGTTTGCATTTAAGTTGTTCAGGGTTATCTGACCTGAATACGCAATCTTTTAGTTAGCGCGCTGTTGCTCCGTTGGTTGAACCATCTACACAGAGAGTATTGCCTCTGCTGCGCCGTAATGGTCAACATTTATGGCTCTCCATGGTTCTAGCTCAATGCATTGTGCTCCCTGCATATGCCAACATTGCTGGTTTTGACGAAGGATTATTTTGTGTAAAAGAAAAATTTCTACTTTTTTAATTGATCATAACCCATTTAAAATGATGTCAGTTTTGCATGTTGTCTTTGACGATGCTGTAAATTATAGGTTTTATGTTACATGCATTTTCTCGGGCACAGAGCTCTCGGATTAAATCAATGCGATGAATTGGTTTACAAATAAGTAACTTCCCAATACTTTATTCTATCGAGTTGACTTTGGGCTGGGGCAATGAAAAGTTCTCATCGAGACGACGGAAATTGTGTACTCAGACATCAAAATCGGTGAGAAATTAAGAAAATGGGAGAAATGTCAAAATTTCGTCAGAAACCCTAAAAAAAATTGTTGCACTTTTTAGGTGATGCTGCAGTGCCCGAGAAACCTCTTTTGAGCTTTGATTAATGTGAGTAGGAAGCATTACGCTCTTTAGTAACCAAAATAATAATTTCCTTGTTTTTACCAGTTCATGTTCAACGGTGTTATTTTTGAGTGCCTATTAACCATTGTGTAACGGATATAAACATAGATTACACACCGTAGCTATTAGATTTGACTTCAAGTCTGCAGCTAGAGCTTTTTTTTGTGTGTCGAAGTATACAGTTCAGTAAAGAAGCTGACAGTTTGTAATTTACATTCTCTGGTAACAGCTATACATACGACTATTAATTTGCGCACTGAATTCTGTGGTCACTTGCTAAAGCTTCAGCGTACCGATACTGTAATGAATCAATTGCCGATACTTGGCGGGACCAGTATTGGCAATTGCTGATTATACTATTGATAACTTGGGAACTGTACAAGGTAGTGACTTGGGTTTGCAGTTTTCCTAAAAATTTCCTGAAGCACTAGCGCATCCAGATATTTATGTTTCCTGCAGATTTTTCACATTTGAGGAGAGAGCGTATTTTGCGAAAAATCACCAAAATAATACCTATTTATTTCACATTCAATGTAAAATTTTTTTTTAGTGAAACTCGTGGCTCGTGTCTCATGGCTTGTGAATCAGAGCAGCTACGGTTGTTTAATGGCAAAATTATTATCATAATAATATTAATAATAATATTGAGAAACAATGAAACAATGGCCTTGGGGGGGGGGGGGGGTAAAGGTTGTCATTGTTACCCTTCGCCTTGGGTCCTAGAAGGTGCATATGACCCAATGTTACCTTCTTCAGGTGCTCCGGTGTTGTGGAATATGTATAAACAAACACATTGAATTTATTTTGTTAATAGGAGAAACCCTCATCACACAACAATTGGTTTTTTTTTTAAATCTAACTGGTATTGGCTGAAATGTTTAAGAAAGCTTGGTGTTCTTTGAACTTACCAGAGCAGCCTTTAAAAATCCTTGCTGGCAGTCACTAATATAAAAAAAAAACGAAGCTGAGGGGAAAAATAACCCATGAAATAGCTTATGTTAAAATATAGCCTACTGAGTTAAAGTAAAAAAACAAAACTTTTATTACAGTTTCTAATATATACCTACCCTTTGAAAACTGAATCCTGTATAAAACATTCTTCTTGTGAAATGTGTCAATGTCAGATAAGTTACGTTTTTACAAGGCTGGTCCTTGATGATTTACTGCGATAACATTTTTTTTAGTTTTGTATATTTAGAAGCGATTATCAACGTGAAAGGTACTGTGCAACGAAAAGGGTCTTGTAGAGATAAGAAATCTGTGAATTTGTTTTATCGCGTTGGTTTGTATAAATGTTTATGAAAAGAAAGAAACAAACAATAATAGTACTTCAAATTTGTGAGAACTAAACAATATTTACTGTAACTGAAATTATATTGCAAAGACTGGGTTGTACTGGTTATATACATACTTAAAAAGAAATTGCTATGAATTGTATTTACATTTGCAAACAAAATAAAACTTATTTAATAGCTGTGGTAAAGTGGCTGGCTTTTTTTTTGTTGTTTTTCAGCACTCAAAACAAATATGCAAAAAGTTGTTTCAGGAAGGGGCTAATAGGTTTTCGGGAGTTAGCATCTATTTGCGAAACGTCAATCAAGTCTCCATACAAGATTTGTTCACACGAGTTTTCATCTTTTTTCCAGACATTTCGAGGACTATTTTCTCATTTTAACTAATTTATTTTCAAAGTAACCGTAAATAAGTTGTCTAGTTTCGTGTGCTTACCTTTTAAACGGCACGGTATTGGTGCAATTCTTAAGCTGTCTCTTTATTAACGCTAGTTGGAATTTTAATTCATAGTCGCAAAAATAATAGAAAAAAAGGGGTACGAGGGGAACCACACTACTAGAGAATAATTTTGCCAATTCAATTTTTAGTTTCTAGTTGCCTTGAAAAAATCCTTTACCTTTTTTATTAGCATTCTCCTTCTCAATGCTGTTCCTTCCGGTTCGCTACCTACTGCGCAGCCTCCATCGTATATAAATCGAAGCGGAGCGGCAGAGCTCACCTTTTCTTCTCTAGACACCACGCTGTTCACATCGCTGAAGACGTCGTGCCGACCTCCGCTTCTAGCTGCAAGCCTATTCTCCACTTCCGCGTCTGCCGCCTCCGCTTCGAGATGCCACAAGCAAAGGGGACGCCTAGGGAATCCCCCCTTCCTTGCCATTCAGCATCGCCAATTTCTCAGTCCCTTGAGAACGTGGAGGTTCTTGAGCTTACCACTGGACAGGAATTATTGGAGCCTCCGCTGCTCTCGGAATCCTTCCCTCCGCAGTGTAATACTGACGCCACGTCACCCATTCCATGCAGCGAGCCGCCTCTGACCGGTGATCTTCGGTCTCTTTCTAATGAACTTGCCCGCACCAAGGAACGGTACGCACGGCTCAAGTTGCAACTCAGGCGCGGAAGGTGGCGGCTAAATTATCCTCCCCCGCGTGTGCTCCCACCTTGCCTTTGGACTTATCCTCCTGTTCTTCTAACAACTTCAGTCGTACTAATGAGCCACTTACGCCTTCTCAGGTGCAATAGCTCATGGACTCCTCCTTACGTACCTTCAAACTTAAGTCACAAGACTAAACCTCCGCTGACTGGCCTCCCTTCCCAAGCGCCAGTGCCTTCAGCCTCCTACTGCAGGCACATCCTCTGCTTCCGTGGCTCCGCTGCCACCGCTTCCTGCGTCACCTCCTCCTCCACCTGTTCCCCTTCATGTCGATACTGAACAGGATCCCTACTATTCTTCTGACCCATCCGATTCAGGTCTGCCCAAACCTCCGTTCCGGGATGATCCTGACCCATCAGAAATCCCTCTTCCGGAACTCATGAGGACAGTAGAGGAAATTAGTCCAGATTGCTTCCTGTATAAGCCTTCCGCCTCCGCAGTTGATACCTCCAAAAACAGGGGCTTGGCTACAGGCTTCGGATTCGGTCTCAGCTACTGGGACAATCAATGACGCTTCCCACCACCCTCCTCCGCAATGGTGGCATTTTGTTGGGGAATGGTTCCCCTCTTGAATTAGACAAGGATCATCCTCCGCCCCGTCCAGGCCGCGGAAATTATTTCTTCCACCCAATTGGCGATGGCACCGGCAATCCGCAAAACTTCGACACCTACCCACAGTCTGAATTTTTAACGGCAGACACTAAATTGAACTTTGGTTCAGCACTTTACCTACCTCGACGGGCAGCAGTTCCCGTGTTCGTCCTCCGCGATAATGATCTCATCCTCAGCCTGGGCCTCCGCCCCGCCTCTCGGGCGGATGTCCTTAGCACCGCTGCGAATGCATTATGCGAAAGACTATACACTGACCCTCCGGATGACCCTCAACAACTGACTTTCTTAATCAACTAAGTCTTCCGCAAGAGCTGCTTCGCCACATACCACGCAATGAATTGGTTTACGCGAGCCCTCTTTAACTCAACGTTGCTTCTACGGGAAGTCGCATTTAACACAGCGCCCAACCTCCACGCCTCCACTCGCCGCCGCCTCCGGAATCAGCCCATTCACGAAACGGAATCACTCTTCCGGGGTCTCATCCGTAAGGTGGCTCCTCACCTGGATATTTCGTGCAAACCGCGCTACAACAGGTTCCACACCTCTCGGCGTCCTCATTCCCTTCCACTAGCAGACTCAACTACTGACCACCTCATCGATCTCAAATCCTCCGAATGCCCTCCGCCGCCCGTCTCTCGTTCCGCCTCTCCCTTTCCAAATAGGTGCCAGGACCACGGACGGGGCTGCCCCCTGGGACGTTCTTCCTCGGACACAAGATGCCACTCCAAAAACAGGAGTCGCAATGCCTATTGACAATCCGCCTCCCCCACAAGCCGTAGGGGGACGCCTCCGGTTCTATACCGATGCCTGGCACACGATCACCTCTGATCCCATACTGCTTTCAGTAATATCCTCCGGTTTCAAACCAAAGTTCCCCCCCCCCCCCATGGGCGATCCTCCGTGGGACCATCAGTCTCACTCCTCGGGACCCCTCCGCTCGGAGATTTTATCCCTTGTTCAGAAACAAGCAATTCATGTTGTTTTACCTCCGTTCGCCCCAGGGTTCTACAGCAACATTTTTCGGGGAACCCAGAAAAAACTGATGGTCCCGGCTACTTTTCAATCTCAAACCTCTCAACCAGTTTGTCCACAACCTGCATTTTCAAATGGAAACTGTGTCCTCCATCCGCGAAGCACTGCGACTCAACGATTGGACAGTCTTCCTGGACTTAGCCGACGCCTACCTTCACATCCCTCTTCATGCCTCTGTCTGCCACCTATTCCGTTTCATCCTACACAACACTGTGTACGAATACCTTTGTCTTCCGTTCGGTCTCAATGTCGCTCCTCGCATTTTCACTACTATCCTCTAGCCGGTCCTGGCCTACCTCCACCAGCGGGGCATTCGCATTCATGCCTTCCTAAACGACTGCCTTCTTCATCACCAGCACACGGAAGACTTGACCAAAAATCTGGCCTCCGCCGTGTCACTTTTTCATCGTCTGGGCCTTGCTCAATGGGGCGACCCCCGCACCGCCATCAACCTCCGGGCGGGGGCGGCACCCGACAACGAGATCAAACCTTCCCTGTCCAATACCTTCCTTTGGTGGATAGACATCGCAAATCTTACCACGACGGTTCCCCTCCATGAACCCCACCCCCATCTCCATCTCTTCACGGACGCCTCTCACCTGGGATGGGGTCCCCATGTCGGCAATTTCACAGCCTCCGGCCAGTGGCCACCAGGGATGTCAGAACATATCAATCACCTAGAGCTTCGAGCAGTTCTCCTCGGCCTCCGCCAATTCCGGCATTACCTAACCTCCAAGGTGGTGCAGATTCACATCGACAACACTACTGCTGTTGCGTACCTCCGCAAAGGCGGAGGGACACGCTCACTTTCCATCTACCAGATAACATCCGAAATTTTTCAGTTCTGCATCACCCATCGCATCCATCTCCTACCCCTCCACATTCCGGGATCCTTGAATGTCATCACCGACTCTCTCCCGCCGGAAACCTCCGGTCAGCAAGTGGGCCCTACATCCTTCCATCTGTCATGCCCTCTTCCTTCTGTGTCAACGGCTGTTGGTAGACCTCTTTGCCACGAGATTCAACAACAAGCTACCCTTGTTCGTCAACCCACTACCGGATCCTCGGGCCTGGGCAGTAGATGCTCTCACCCTCGACTGGAATCGCCTCCAAGCGTACGCATTTCCACCTCCGCGCCTCCTTCCCGTTGTCCTCAGCAAAATCGCCGGGTGCAAGGGTCGATTTCTCCTGGTCGCACCAAACTGGCCATCAGCAGCCTGATTCCCGCTCCTTGTCACTCTTCTCAACGCCTCCCCTCGCCAGCTGCCGCCACGTCCGGACCTTCTCTTCCAGTGCCGCGGCAAGATTTACCAACTGAACCTTCCGTCGCTACGTCTTCACGGGTGGCTACTATCATCCGACTCCTCCGCTCAACAGGCATTCTTGAAGACGAGGCCTCTCGCATCGCTTCTCGGGCCGTCCGATCCTCCACCACTAGAATTTATGTCAGTCACTGGAAACGATGGTTTCATTGGTGTATCGCAGAACAGGTTAATCCAGTCCATCCTCCTATGCAGGACCTCCTCCGTTTCCTGACCTCCTTGTTCAAGGAAGGGCTATGTGGATCCACAATCTTGGTTTACAAGTTGGCCCTGAACGCCGTATTTAGGCTGCAGGACACACCACCTCCTTACAGATTACAAGATCTCATCTTTGATCCATTCTTTTCAATTAGACCGACCCCGTGACGCTAAGCGGTTTCCCGACTGGGATCTTTCCATCGTTCTGACGGCCCTCATGGCCGCTCCTTCTGAACATTTGGCCTCCGCCCGCCTCAGTCATCTCACTAGGAAAACTGTGTTTCTCGTGGCTCTTGCCGCATGCCTCCGCTGTAGTGAACTACAGGCCTTATCCGCAACTGAACATGACTGAACGCAACTGAACTCTTACACCCCATCCCTCCTTTTGTGCGAAAACTCAAAAACCTACTGAACGCACTCGTCCTTTCATCATTCCCTCTCTCTCCAACATATTGGGAGACGATCAGGAAAGAACTTTATGTCCTGTACGAGCCGTCCGTTTCTACCTGAAAGCATCCCAGCCCATACGGAGGAACCGTACACAGCTGTTTCTTCCATTTAGCAGTAAGG
This sequence comes from Lithobius niger, assembly GCA_023313725.1. Taxonomy (NCBI): domain Eukaryota; kingdom Metazoa; phylum Arthropoda; class Chilopoda; order Lithobiomorpha; family Lithobiidae; genus Lithobius; species Lithobius niger. The sequence goes on from JAHWFP010203557.1 coordinate 14,487, forward strand.
TTGGCCAGACCTCCGTGCGGATGATTGCCTCCTGGATCCAAACCACAATCGTTCAGGCCTATGAGGTACTCGACATTGACTGCGTTACGGAGGGCATCAAGGTAACAGCGCATGAACTACATCGCAATTCCTACATCGTGGGCACACTACCGTAACGCTTCTATCACAGAAATTATGGGATCTGCCTCCTGGCGCCATCCTACCGTCTTTACCTCCCATTATATCCGGGACATGTCACATCACGCTGACGGCTTGTACCGCGTCGGGCCATTTGTAGCCGCCCACAGCGTACTCTGACCCCTGCACACACTGGACTATTCTGTGAAGGGAACCGGTCGCTACCTGAGGGAACTCCGTTCAAATGGCACCCGCTGCCTTGACGAAGTCTATGGGAATGCTAATAAAAAAGGTAATGGATTTTTTCAAGGCAACTAGAAACTTCAAAATACCAGTGTTACCTGGTTAATTTTGTTTCTATTGCCTATTAAAAAAATACATTACCTTGCTCCCACCCTCCTCCCCTCTTGTCGCCATTTGGGCAGGAAAGAGGTATCGAAAATGTGAGCTCTGCCGTTCCGCTTCGATTTAGATACAATGGAGGCTGCGCAGTAGGTAGCGAACCGGAAGGAACTGCGTTTGTTTTCTCTAATTTGAACAGCATTGAGAAGGAAAATGCTAATAAAAAAGGTAATGTATTTTTTCAATAGGCAATAGAAACCAAAATTAACCAGGTAACACTGGTATTTTGACATTTTCCAACTTCTTCCTATTTTCGTGAAGTTAATAATACGTCTTCAAATGACAAATACATAGCGGGTATTCTTAACAAGTTTCGTCTTGTACAGATTCAGTTGATGTAGACAAAAGCACCTGACCTAAGACACCTTTTCAATCACGGTGATATGTTAATAATATATCTGATTTTTCACATTAATGCAACAGGATACGGAAGGAAAATGGAGGTTCACTGACACCAAGCCTACTAAGCTACAGAATGTAATTATACTCTAACGTGCCTTAAAGGCGGGTTGCCACCACCAATTTATCAATGCAGCATCTAGGCCTATCGAGTTCTCTTTCGCAGGAAGCAAAGGAATGCACAAAGCAAAATTTTTATCCTAAGTCGAACATTTATTACCAGTCTATCAGTATCGACCAAAACCAAATACAATAGATTCCTGCCCCTGGTTGGTTTGTCCTCAAGCTGTGTGAATCCAGCCATGGAAACACTATCCAGGAAGACATGTTGTGATGAGACAGTGCATTTAAAATTTGGCAGTTTAGAATAGACATTCAGGTTAATAAAATTTGACATTTTGCGAATCACCTCATGATTACAATTTTTTGGAATATAACCCAATCACATATAGCAATTTTTGCGCCCAAACTTGAGACACGTAGCCTCAACCGCATCTGAGGGAGTAACGTTAGATTTGTTTGACACAGCTATACCACCCACTAGCAACCCTCGGTTCCTACGTATTAATTGACATGGCAGCCCATTAACCAACATTGATTCAGCAACAGTATCATCCAACCAAATTACAATGAGAAAAACCAGGTCATAGGAGCCTTCTGGCAACAAATGGCGGAGTAGTGGCAGCTTACCCTTAAGAATTCTAGCATTAACCAAGCAACAACGAAGCAACTCGGCAGATTCTGTGTTAGGGGAAGAAATCTGATAATTTAGTGGCCCCACCATAGCAGAAATCCCATTAATCAGTAATGGTTTCCTTGAATGTGGAGTATTTCTATGATTTGTGATCCCCAATTTAGTTGTTAGGACACTGGAGAGAAAAAAATTCCCCCGAGTTAAGAATTCGGTCATTATTTATGGCCCGATGGGGTGGGGGGATTAAAATGTGCTACCATATTTCTATATTTTCTATGACTCCCGAGTTCCTGGGAAAAAAATCTTGCCTCTCCAAGAAGTCCCGAAGTCCAAAAATAATCTGCCCCCATGCCATTAAAAATGTAAGCATTGTTTTGTTTATGGTTACTGAGACTGCCTATAGAAGTTTTTTTCAGCGACGTGTAAGTAGCATTCAGCACAGACAAGAAACCAGTTGTAATGATAAGGACAAAGCTGATTTAAAAATGTAGGAAACATTTTCAAAGTAGAGGTCGACCAAATTTCGGTTTCAGTTTTGGTTTCGGCACCGAAACCAGCAAATTTACGGTTTCGGTTACAGTTCTGGTTTCGGCTGTGAAGTTAATAGCTCAGTTTCGGTTTCGGCCGAAACCGACGAACTGGTTACGGTTTCGGTTTCGGCTGAATCCTATGCTTCAGTTTAGGTGAAGGCGAAACCACTTCTACCTCCTGGCAATATCCAATTTCCGTACAGACTTCTAGGCTCTAACTTAGTGGTGTCGACATCCAGGGGGCACCATCACATATCCATATGCCATGCCCATCAATAATAAATACAATTTTTTTTTAAATCCAAATTCAAAATATTTAAATGGCTTCGTTGCACTGGAGGGTATTTATGCTTGCATTTGTCTTTATTTATGTTTTCAAGCAAAGCTTTTACTTACTGAATGAAAAGCCCTTTTCCGTGCCCTGGACTGACACGAAAAAAATAAGACTATTTTTAAAATAAAAAATGAGTAGTGACAAAAAAAAAATACAAACGAAAGTCCTGAAGTCTTGTAGCAAAACTGACAAGTTCTTTTTTAATTCTAAAACATTATTTTTGTTGTAGGAGTTGGGGGAGGGGCTGGTGGGATTTCATTCATGATTTTATGATTTTATTCCTGCTTTTTTGTCAAATTATTAAAATTGATACTTTTCAGATTAGGTTTTGGTTCCGGTTTCGTTAGTGGTTTCGGTTTTGGCCGAAACTGATTGATCGATTTCGGTAGTGGTTTCGGTTTCGGCCAAAACCGAATTGCCAGTTTCGGTAGTGATTTCGGTTTCGGCCGAAACCAAATCACTGGTTTCGGCAGTGGTTTGGGTTCGGCCGAAAGTGAAAAAAATTGGTTTCGGTCGACCACTATTTCAAAGATAACTTCTTTAAACCCTTTTTGTATGAAGATTCATACAGCAAGAAAAAATGAATGCACCCGTTTGACTGCATCCTAAAAGATGGAAGATGCTCCCCCTCTCCTCCCCAATTGTGAGGCAATAAGGGACCGGTCTTATTTATGTCTGGGGGGAATTGAAAATGGAACTCCAAATTTGCAGTGCCTCCTCCTTAGTACGATCCAAGAGAAAAACGACACCCTACCCCTCCCCACCCCAGGGTCCAGAAATATTCTACCCCCCTCCCCCCGTAAAAATTAAGCTTTTATAGCTACGCAAATATCATTACCTATTTTCACAATAGCAGTTCCCCCCCCCCCCCCCCCACTGGAGCTCTGAATCCCCAGGCTGAAAGTTGTCTTCCCTGCCGTGCTCGTACCTCACTTTTACTACTACCTGACTTCTCGAAAACAAGCTAACTTTAAACATTTCAAAAACGAATTATATGGTTATATGTCCTCGGCAACGTCGTTATGATAAAACACAACTAAACATTAGTCTTCAAGGTGTACAGTTAAAACAAGCAACTCATGTGAAGTTCCTTGGAGTTACCATTGATGACCATTTATCATGGAACAAACATATCAGACAATTACGAAGCAAGCTGTCGCGGAGTGTTGGCACCTTAAGGCATTTGAAACAATACTTAAGCTCTCGAACACTCTTGATGTTGTACAATTCATTTATCTTGCCTTATT
>JAHWFP010203561.1:0-13758 GCA_023313725.1 Lithobius niger
AATGCACGAACAAATTTATAAATGTGTCCACTAACGATACGATAAATGTATGAACTATGAATAGTTTATTATGATGTTAGTTTGTTTTTATTCACATTCGTTAAGGTAAGTGAAGAGTTTTTTTTAGATTACTGTAATCTATGTAAGTTTTTAATGATGTCTGTTTCTCATTTTAGGCGGCATCACCTAAAATTTTCTCATAGCTCATAACCTTATTTTGCTTGTTTCCCCGATTATCTTTTTTTAGTAGTTGCTTATTTTTGTGTTGCAAAATCTTTTTTTTTTACTCCAAGAGTAAAACAAAGTAGAGGAATGACGCCCGCAATAATGACAAAATCATTATATTATTATATCATTATATCATTATATGTTGGTACTTCAGTTTCCAACATATTATGGACCAGTGTTCCAGCTTGAAAGTCTCCAGTTCACGTTAAATGTTAAAATTTAAATACGGCAGCATGGAAAAAAAAGGAAGAGAGAATTGCCACAGCGGCAGCTGAATTATGTTTCTATTGCTTAAACGAAAATATTCATTACCTGTACCTTTTATTATTTTTATTCTTAAATGCTTTTTCCCACTAGAATTAATTGTTAAATAGCCAATATCCAGCCCTCTAACCCCGAATAGTGGTCCTGCACTTCCCGCCTTGCAAAACAAAAGCGCCAACCGCGCATTCAAGTCATCTTTTATTCCTCTTAATACGTAATCAAGGTGGTGACTGGAGAGGGGAGCTAGACAGGGTACAGGTAATGAATATTTTCGTTTAAGAAATAGAAACAGAATTTAGCCGCTGCCTTGGCAATTCTCTCTTCTACTTTACGACAATATTAATTATCTCTGATTTTTAGCATTACAGTTACTTTGGTCTGTGATGAAGGGTCCCATCTTGTGAAGTCCATCTGCATGAGTGGTCATGGCCCTGGCGTAGTGAGATGTGAAGACGGACGAATATCTCTAAGATCCAACCAGAAATGGGGATGCCGTTGTGGGAGACCCATGAAGTGGAAAAAGCCCATTGCTTGTATGAGGTTGCCCTTGATGTTGCTGTTGTGGCCATCGAAGTTAGATGCTTCTAAAATGTTTACTGTTGCGGTTTTGATCCAATGGCAATTATTGTTGGTGATGGCTCATCAGAGTTTTCCTTAGTTCTCAGAGTTTCTTCCTTTCCGAACATCCTTGCGTTTTGTTAGCTGTTATTGGAATCATCATACCTGGACGGCGCAGAGTGATCTTTTAGGCATATCCATTGTGATCTGGTGTTACTTTTAGCTACGTTGGTTCAATCGGACTCTGGGTTTAGCTATGAACGATTCAAAAGGCGTTAGGTAAAACGTCTTGGTGGTCATCCAGAAGGACCAAGAAAGCTGTGTCCATTGAGCAGGCTCAACTTTGCTGTATCGCAAGCTTGATGGTCCTTTGTTAAGAGATGAATGTTGCAGTTTGACGAAGATTCGAGAGGCTTCTTTATGAATGGCTTTGGAACCAAGGAGAGGTCCCAGTCTAATGGTCTGTTAAGAAGCTTTGTAAGTCAGGTAAAGTGGGAATAGCTGGGCTGACTTTCCGTTAGTGAAAACAAGGAGACCACTTCTTCATGTGGATGTGGTTGTCATAAAAACACTTCGTAGATGCTCAAATTGCACGGCTTTCCCCTAAGAATTCCTGCTGGTTCAAAAAGTCTGATTACTGTGGCCACCTGTGTCTTTGCGGTGGCCACCCGTGTCTTTGCAAGGTGCAGATGTCAGTCTGGAGCTGTCAAGGTGAATAGATCCGGTGATGATTCAGCTTTCTGTTGAATATGTAGCAGAAGTTTGAATTTTGGGAACATCTTTCCGAAAGGATGACATGCCGTCTACAGTTTGGTTGTCCAGAACAGGGCTGAAGAACTGGTGGAGTCAGGCGTTGAGCCTTGTTGCTAACGGGACTTCCAATGGAGTTTCACACGTGAAAAACAGCCATTTGCTGATTGATGTGTGTTGTTTGAGTCTCTTAGTTTGTTGGTTTGAGATGTCTCGAGAGAGAGTTCTCAATCACATGTTGGTTTTCTGGTATGTGAAGTCAGAGAAATTTCAATCTAGGAGCAGACCTGGGAAATCGCTGAGGTAACTGAGTGAATGGTTTTGCACCTGGTCCTCCTTCTTTCCAGGAATAGGCTGCTGGCGAGATGTTATAAAAATAAAAATAAATATAGAACTAAATTATACTTTACAAACACAGAGAAGTGCTATAAGATCAGGGAAGGGATTGAATGCCATTCACTTACACCATGACCTGATCGTTAAAAGACAGAAAACTAGCCGCAACGTTAAAAACACTTTAGAAAACGTGACAAATTGATTTTGTTTAAGTTTCTTCTGAAAACTGCAAGGGATGGTGAGGAGACTACAGAGGATGGTACAGAGTTCCAAACTGGGACCATCAATTGTTGTCTTTTTAGACTTGTGTAGTCTTCTCCACTGTAATATTTTGGAAGTGGTTCAGGGCTTAGAAGACTGTGTTGAGTTCCAGGACGTTTATGAGGTCCAATTCTTCATTTGTCTGCTGCCTTGAGGTTCTGAGGCCTCCGATGTTGGCTCCCTTCGCCCTCATTCAGGCATCTGTTCGAAGGAGTAAGTTTTACCTGTGGTTCGTCAAGTGTTACAATTTCAGAAAAGGGTTTGAACGTTCGGCTGGGACTTGGGTGTCTCGACAGAAAATCTTTCATCTAAGGTATGTGTGGATTCACCCGAGTGTTGGCTTGTTCTACTTGTGTCAATTCCATAATGATGAAAAAACCAGTCATCCATCTTTCATGTGGGACAAGGTGCCGTAGAAACCAATTCCCCTCTGAAGCGGTTTTGTCTAGCTAACGTGTACGATATTTGGTTCAAAAAATTCGTGGACTGTTGTGAGACGTTTTCAGCGCAGTCTCGTGAAGGCATCTCAGTTGAAGATAATGGGTTGTTGAAAATCCCTGGTGGAGAGGCAAAACGAGCTTGGGATCATCTTGATTTTTGTGTGTGAGATTTGTCCCAAGGTGGTGAAATAGGACCAGGGTGTTCTATGGATATTGTACTAAGTTGTTTTGTGACGAGATTTTGGAAGCCCAACGTCTTAGTGCACGTGTGCTTCGACTTGAAGTTGGTGATGGTGTGCCAATACTGTTTTCTAGACACACGCTAGTGTGTCGCGCCAAATTAGGCAACAATCATCACAAAAAAACATCACATCAATTCAATTGTCGAGGTTGTAAACCATTGTAGCGCGGCGCCATAGCGTCAGTGTCTTATATCTTGAAGGTATGCATCCCCAAGATCTCTGAAGACGTCCAATGTTTCCCATGAGGAAATGTCTGATAGATTCCAGTGTTTTCATTTTGACATGTGTGTTCTTTATTTTCGGGGGTGAGTGGCATTAGGTTGAAAATTATATTAACTCCTCCGGATATTATTGGCTTCTGAAAAATCGAGCTGTAAAAGCTTTGGCGCAAAAGGTCTTTGCATTCTGCGATAGCTCCATTCCTTTATCGTTCCTGAATTTTGATGAAGATTCACGAACGGTGGTGTTTATATTGCTTTGAAAGACAGTTTGAGACCCAGGCTGATCATAAGGGAATGCAAGAGTTCCTAATTGTTTCCTTCCAGAATGTTGGATGGGGTCTGTGGTGACCTACATCAAGTGATGTGTGTCGTCACTTGACTTCTCAGTCAAAGACTCTTCCAGGATTCCTCACTGAGGCTAGGTGAGGCACGACGTCTTCCTGGGATGAAGCTGAAATTTTAGTCGCCGCTTTCCTCTCCTAGAAAATGTTTTCCAACGGAAAACCAGCTGGTTCTTTTTTCGGACAGATTTGAAAGTATCTAGAAAGGATTGTTTTTTTGTCTTGATCCTGGTTTTTCCGTCTTTTGGTATCCTGACAATAACTAAATGATGAGCCAGCTTAGGGATAGACCTCCTAACAGGGTTTCACAAAGGGTTGGTTACAAAGCTCTTGCTAAGTGGAATCATCCAGATCAAAGGGCTTAGTTCCGTAATAGAGGTATGGAGATGAAGAGGGCTCTGCTAAAGAATTTCATTTATGAGGGACATCAAATATCCGGCATTGAATATGTTCGATTTGGTTATGGATTTCTCCCACAGAGCATCAGTAGCAGTGCTGAGAACGTCGGCTTGCGATTCGGCTCTACAAAATCTGGATTGAGTCTTTTTAACCATCTTGCCTTTAGTTTTAAGTTTGAGATTCCCCTAATACCTTAATCCGTTCCGAATTTCCCCATTCCATCTGCATAGAGCACACAGGAATTCCCCCTTTAAGAATTTCGCCAACGTCTAAAACCACTTCAACCCACCAACATCACTCATTACATCCCAAATCCTCTCCATTGTGAAGTGAAACAATAGCATAACCGAGGCTGGATTGTTACTCAGCCACAGAGCACATTTATATTAATAACATATTGCTTGTTCCCGTGGTTCACAAAAAAAAAAACCATTACAAATGGTAACAATTTTGTTTGTTAAAACCTCCCCAAATACCAAACCAAGGCACCTATTGGAGTGAGACGTGGACTAAGTGTCAAATATCAACCACATTGGTCTCATAAATTATTTTATTTGAATGGAAACAGCTAGTAATAAATAAAATTGGATTGAAGTATAAACTTAATTCGGTGAAACATGGAAATACACATGAGCAACCAAACTGTACCAGTGTTGGAAATGGTTCAATTAAGACCAAGCGTACGTAGCACGGGCTTCCTCTAGTAAGTACTAAAAAAGAAATAAAGATGGTGAGCCATCTTTTTCGTTTTAAAATCCTTTGTGCACAGATTTGAAACAGGACTTTGTCTTGTCTACTCGGTAAACGCCATCGATTTACACAATTTCCAAAGCTTTTTGCCACGTTAGTATTTAACATTCAGTACCAGAAAACGCCGGTTTAATGTCTGGGGTAAGAGAAGCAGTAGTTAACCTTCGTTCGAACAGTGATGTATACATAATGACTTCAATTGAACAACAACAATAGACGCCAACAATTAGAAGCCAATGAAAAGCGAATATTCTGAATTAGATGGGTGAAGCGCTAGAGTGCTTTTAGATCCCTGGAAAAACTACAAATAAATTATATCGCCCAACAAATTTTCTGGGGAAAAAAATATTACTGGAAAAAATCCCTTATCAAATAAATTTACAAACAAAAGCGTCAAGTGTGACGTAGAAAAGTGTTATATGATTGAAGTTTCACTTTACTAGTTAAAATGTGCATGGATAAATATTTATGATTTTAAATTTATGAGTTTAAATTTAAGTAATCAAATGAAGAATTGAGAAAATCTCATCTGTTTAAGTGCTGTTGTGCTTTATCAATAAACTATGCGTTATGCACAACAGAACTTAAACAGATGCTGATTTCTCAACAGTACATTTGATTATTTGAATTAAAAATCATAAATTTTTTTCGGTGTACATTTTAACGTTTCCTTAAAAATGCTTAGTTTTACCTGCGCTCCCAGCCGTAGCCAAGGTGCCGAAAGGAGAAAAGGACAATTTTGCTAGGCTAATCCGATTGGAAATTCCTAGGTTCGTTTACATGCCACAATCGACATGAGCATGAAACATCACAGGGTCCTTCTCTACCCGAAAATGCCAGGGGTGGCTAAGGCCGGACTCGAACCCGGGTGAAGAATTGTTGGCTCACCAGCATGTTTAGCATTTCTTTATTCTTCAGTTTATAGGGCTGTGACACGACGTAGTATTATTGTGTATAGCTCTATGGTAGAGCCAGTAACTGGGTTAGCTGCAAGGAGCACTGGAGGGAGAAAGGAAGATCGTCTTATTGAAGCCAATGCTATTATACTGGATTTCTTAAGCCTATAACGCGCGATTTTTGTTGCTGAGAAAACAACGTTCTTTTAAGCCTAGAAATCCACTCTCAAAGCACTGTCTTGACTAGAAATGCCGTTGTTTTCCGTTATATTTTAATCCATTGTACCTTGTAACTATTACCTCCAAATGGTGTCTCGTAGCCAAAATGACGTCACATGACGCTGCTCTATACCTAGCGGCTGGCGTTTACTGATTGCCATTGTTCCCTAGTTTGTTTGTTTGTTTGTTTGTTTATTTGAGTACTACACGGCCTGTGAAGCCATACACTCATGCCTAACCTAACTTAACCTAACTTAACCTATCCTAAATCTAACCATTAGTCCAGCACCAACACACCACGCCCTACTGTCAAGCCACCACGTCACAGCCACAAGAGACACCAAAGTCCGCAAGTAACACCAAAGTACTCGGCGAAACACCAAAAACCACCACTCCGTAAAAATGCCATTCGATGCACCGAACTCTGGTGGGAGAGTGGAGCGAACAACAGAACTGAGGATACCTACCATGTGAACCGGCCAGTTGCCTTGCAAAAACCCAGAGTAGCACGGAACCCTGCCCTTCCTTTCTCCACATGAGGGGGTACCCCCAGAGTCACTGCTAAAGGGTCTTCTCCATCCCGGACAACAAAACGCCGCTGTGCCACCCAGAGCGGACACTCACACAAGAAATGCAGCACCGTCTCTTCAGAAACACCGCACCTGCATATAGGCGTCCTCGCCCATCCTAACCGAAAGAGATGGGCCCGCAGCTGGACATGTCCAGTACGTAGCCGAGAAAGAAGGCCGGCTTCCCCCCGTGTCAAACCATCCAGGGCTTTTGGTGGAGAGGCAGAAGGGTGAATCCCATATAGCACGCGGCCTGAGGGCCCATCAGTCCAACGCCTTTGCCAGACACCAGCGAAAAACCGCGAGTAGGCTGGTCGCAGATCCCGCGGGCCTATTACAAAGTCCACAACCGGGGCCTCTAGCCAGCGACCTTTCTTAGCCAATTCATCCGCAAGTTCATTGCCGAACACCCCACAATGCGCCTGGGTCCACATGATTCTGACCTCAACTCCCAGCTGTCAGGCCAAAAACAGCTTCCATCCCACCTCTAGAGCCAGAGGATGGGACGCATCCAAACTGCCAAAACATTGGCGGAGAAACCCCACCGCTGCCTGAGAGTCAGTAATAATACAGAGATCAGGCACGTGCAACTCCATGCCGACATCCAGCGCCACAGCGATTGCAACAACCTCTCCAACAAATGCCGACGGCATAGACACAAGACGATAACTGTACTCCAGGCGACGGCTTGGAACACAGATACCAATACCACCTGTGCCCTCCTCGGCACAAAAGGACGCATCTGTGTAGATATGAACCCCTGCCGAACCATGGTGTTCACCCTGCAAAGACTGTACGGCAACACTACACCACACCCAGGGTGGGGGTGGAGACGCAAACACACCCTTCGGAAGACAGGTCACCTCTGGGGCACCGAGTAGCGACGCTCCCACGCCAGCAGCTCCCAGGAAGTCACGTGCCCTCTGAGTTAAATAAGCATAATCCAGAATAATCCGGGCCAATGGGTCTGAACCCCCCCTAGCAACTGCACGCTGACAGAGTCGAAGCAGAAGCTCCTTTGCCCGGATGTCGATGGGCACATCACCAGTCTCTACCATCAATGATAACACTGGAGTTGAGGGTAGGCAACCAGACACAACTCTCAAACAGGCATTTAACGCAATCTGAATACCCTGCATGGCAGCCTTTGAGGTCAAAATAATTGGGATATGGAAGTCGGCGCATGCTCTGGCATACGTCCTATACAAAGTGTTTATCGTGGAGCGCTTTGCAATCGACCTGTTACATGAAACCAACCTCAAAATATTAAGCCGTGATGAGATGGTATCTTTAACTGCCGCTGCATCATGCGACCACTCAAGACGCGGGTCAAGCCAGAAGCCAAGATATCGCACCTTGCTCGACGCTTCCACTGTAACCCCGCCAACGGAGATAGACCCCGTCAACAGTGGGCCCCGGTGGAAGATCATAAGTTCTGTTTTAGCACTCGATAGCACGAGGTCCCTGGCTGCGAGAAGCCTTGAACCATGATCAATGGCAGCCTCCAACGCACCCAGAATAGTTGGTAAATCCCTTCCCATCAGCCAGACAGCAACGTCGTCTGCATAAGCTACGACACTCACCGTAGTGCTCAACTCCACCAGTACTGCATTAATGGCCACTGCAAACAGCGCTGGGCTGAGGCAACTCCCCTGAGGGAGACCTCTGTCAGTCGACAACACTCCCGACCAAGAGCCGTCTACTCTGGTTGCAAACTGACGCACCCCAAGAAGAGCCATCAGTGCCGTCCTAAGATCCTCACTCACACCAAGGTCACACAGAGAATACTCCAGCCAAGCCACAGCAACCATATCGTATGCCGCCTTGATGTCTAGAAAAACAACCACAGCAAGACAGTCATGCATCCAGGCCTCCCTTATGCCAGATTCAAGATACATCATAGCATCCTGAGCCCCTCTGTGCTTCCGGAAGCCAAATTGGGCCCCGAACAGCCTGCCGGAATTTTCCAGCTGATACACCATACGATTGATAAGAATCCGCTCATACACCTTCCGTGGGCACGAGAGAAGGGCTATAGGCCTGTAGCTGGAGACTGCAGACCCTACCTTACCCCTACCCAGAACCGGGGTGAGGATCGAGAACAGCCACGATTGAGGGATTGGAGCCCCATCAAGGAGGCTCTGGTAGAACCCCAGCAATTCTGCGCGACCCTCGCCATCTAGCCGATGTAGATCTGCGTATGAGACCCCATCTATACCCGTGGCACTCTCAGGCCTGCACGCCTGGAGGGCAGCCGACAGTTCCAGAGAAGTCAATGGCACCTGGTTAGGGGCTGGACAACAATCTATCACACTAGGGGGCGGGGAGCCCTTAGGCGCCCCATACACAGAGGCGAAGTTGCTATTAAAAGCATTAGCCAACCTGACCCCACGTAAAACATTGCCTGTCTGATCCAGTGCCCAAGTCACCGCTACGCGGGAGTCTTGGGGGCGAACCAAGGCCCACACCTTTGAGATTGGGACGCCTTGAGAGACACGTTCGCATAACCTGCGCCCAAAGGTGGCCTTTTCCTTACGCAGGATAAACCGTTTCCTGCACCACTCCCACATACTCATACCACCTATCATCACACCGCCACCTATTAAAGCGTTGCCAGGCCTTACGTCTATCACACACTGCCATCCTGCAAACTGGGGTCCACCAGACCGGGTCCAAACGTTTCCCAGCAAAGTTTCTGCAGCTACGCCGTCTTGTTTTAATCCATTTACCAACCCAATCTGCAAACGCACCAGAGTCAACCTGCGGAAGCCGACCTTTCAGCCGAGCAGAAGGGGCCATGGGGATATGTGCTCTACTAGACAGTGCCACAGGAAAGTGATCACTACCCCTAAGATCCGACGACGATGTAAAAGCAAACTGAGACGCCAAACTCGATGAACACAAAAAAAGATCTAACACGGACTCGTGTATGTATGCACCGTACCGCCTAACAAACGTTACTGACCCGTTTTGGATTATTTCCAATTGAAGATAATTCAACGATTCTGCAATGATCCGCCCACGGGTGTCACAACGTGCACTGCCCCAGAGCGTGTGGTGCGCATTGAAGTCTCCCCCCAGTACAATTGGACCCGGAAGAGATTCAACCCATGCCACCCACTCTGACCCGGTAAACCGCCCAATCACATGCACCGTCCCCAACGTGACCCATTGGTTTAACCACCAAATCCGAAAAATGCAGGCATCAATGCCCTTGCACACCGGGTATGGGGCGACAAATACTGGAAGCGACTCTCTGAAAAATACCCGAATACCTGACCTCCCTGTCCCTGAAATACCGTGGAACCCTTTGATAACTGGGATGACCCCCTGTTGGAATTTTGACTCAACTATTCCTAAGATATCAACTCCATGACAGAGCTTCTCTATATCCTCAATTTTGTTACTCGCTCCCCTCACATTCCAAACACAAAAACGGAAATCTAAGTTAGGTTAGATCTAGCAACCAGAATTTATGGTAGCATTTCCACCATCAACAATTCGCCACAATTACCACTTGAACCAGATTCACTGTCTCCTGGAGCGCCACATAGTGAATCTGTGGATGCCGCCATATCATCATCTTCTTCTGCCCAGTTAGTAATCGGACGACTTTCAGCACTAACCATTTCAGAATTTTCACCCGACTCAACGCACAAATTCTCTCCAAGCGGAGCACTGACCGGTTGGTCATCTGGCCCAGGGGTAACCTGGGAGCCAGACATTGCTGCATAACCATCAGAAGCACAACACTCCACACTTTGCTGGACACATTCATCTGGAGGAGGCAGGGAAACACTAGACGCATGAGGCTTAGGCTGCGACTCTTCTGACTCACCCACCTGAGACAATGCTGCAAACCGGTTGTTACTAACAGTGGCCACCATCTTAGGTTGCGGGGGAGAGCTGGCCAGCGACAACGTTGCACTTGAAGTCTTCCTACGCTTTGACGCACGCACACGTTGCCATTGACTTGTTGGGAGGTCTCTGCCGGTGTCACCGACGATAGGCCGCATTGGCTCGTCCAGGTCATTCTCGTTCCCTACACGGGCAGGAGCCAGATGTTCGCAAAGGTCATCCTTAGGCCATACAGCTCGGCAGGTGCGGCAGTAGACATATGGGCAAAATTTTCGAATGTGTCCTCGCTGGGAACAATTAAAACATCTCGGAGGCCTGTTGGCCACAACCAATAGGGATTGCAGACCTCTGATACCAATGACTTCCGGTATATCATCAACAAGAATAGTCTCCTTGAGCTTAACCACAACTGTGACAATGCCGTTCCGGCAGTGACGTAACTCCTCATCATCATGCCTCTCATACTCCAAACTGACCACCTCCCCATAATTCACGAAGGCTCTCGTAATGTCTGCTTCTGCAATGTCCAAAGGGAGCCAGTGGATTTTAATGTGTACAGTTCTGTCGTGTAGGTCGTGAACTGTAGCCAGGTGACCATCTAACCTAAATTCCACTTGATTTTTAACCACCTGCTTTGCTTCCGGATCTGCAAAGGACACGTGGAACACATTATTGGCTTTTAGCCATGCGACTCCTGTTATCCTCTTTAAGTCTAACACTGCAGCCAGTGCTTGCTTGATGTTTGCAGTAGCGTATGGGCAGCCTGCTCTATCTGCAATAATGATCAACGATTTCTCCATTTTCACGTTTGCCAAGCTACCCTTATACAGTGACTTGAGCCAATGTAGGTTCTTCACCGTAGTATCATGTCTTGCATCACCTCCCATGCTATCTCGCCTTTCCCCAGCCGCTTGCGCATACGACGGTTTGCCTGTTTCCCCTTCAACCACCTCCTTCCCTTGCACAAATTCTGCTTCAGTCATTGTTGACAGCCTGGTATACACACCTCCCGATACAATCCCATGCTGCTCTTTGTTGGTGTTTTCTCTATTGTTCTCTTCCCCCACATTGTTGACCTGCATTGACGTTGGGCCTCCTCCATCCTCTAGAATTTTACCTCCGGACACACCATATAAATTCAAGTCTATTTCTTCAATTCCTAACTCTGCTGCAAGCTTTTGAACCTCTGCATACCTCTCATCCGTCACAATTCCTGCATCAACCTCTCTTTGCGATAGTATACCTCTTTGCTTTAAGACAAGAAGGAAGCGCTTCACTTCCCTCGCCATCTTGTTGCTTTATCTTGTTCCCTAGTTACAATGTTTGATATAATGTAAAACAATAAGACTGATCGTACACAGTCCCATAATTCCAGAAAGGCTAGATAATGTTTCAGGCTTAGATCATGTTTCAGATTTTAGGCAAGTACAGTAGTTTTTTTCTGAAGCGGTGACAGAATAACAAAACAACAACAAGTGAACAGTTGTTGACATGTCAAATTTAAGTGTGGCTTCCCACTACGGTATTACTCTTGCACAGAACTGCCCATTTTTTGGTATAAAATTAAAATTTCATACTTATCTATTAACTGTCCAAGTTGTCACAAATATTGAATAGGAACGGAGTTATTAATTGTTTTAGTTTTGCTGGATGACGACTTCAATCATTGTATGATTAGAAAATGAAGATTTCACGTGGACTAAACCATACAGCAACACTGCAGTATCTGAAACCTTACGTAAAAGTTTATTTGTGTTCCTTTGCTGTTTTGACTTCGGATCAGTTAAACCTTGCTTTAAGCGTCACACGAGTTCGTTTTGTTTTCTAATTTGTGCTCTTTGGCGTACCATGCAATTTAGGTTAAGTTGTTTTAATGTTTTGTATCTTTAACAATTAGAGTTTTTCAGAAACCAATATGGAAACAAACCCTTTAATGTTCCGTCTACGTCTTGTACCTGGCGTTTGCTGATTGTCATTGTTGCATAATAACAATGTTTAAAACAATGTAAAATCTCAATTTGGTCGTTAAGAGCTAACCCTAACCCCTGAACCACTATAGAGTAATACCTGTAAAATGATCTAAGAACCAGCTTACAAACAGTTTGATCTGTAGAGAGTGTAGTAGAAACGTGTTGTGCCAACAAGAAAAAGTACCCAAAATAGAAAATTTCTGTTCCAGCTGTAGTCCAGACTTCCTATGTGACAAATTGGAAATTAATAAAAGTTCGGACGCGTGTTCACCAAGTCCAACAAAGCTTATATACTAAATTTGAGAGGAATGTAATGAAAGACTGCAGAGGAATTAGGAATCGAAATTTCGGCTTTAACATGGGTGGTTGAGGTCAAACCATACGGTAAAGGCTACAGCCTTTGTTAATAAGGCACGTACCGACGTCAAAAAAAAGTATTATAACCTTATGAAAAATTAATAGGTTTAGTGATAGGAATCCATCTTTGACAGGAGGTAGAGCTAAGTATTCATTGTTATAAATATTTAACGAAATAACGAAATGCCTATAGAGGTATATGAACTCGTGTACTTTTCCCAATGGATATTTTTTTCTGTGGGGGGTGTTTATCCAGAGGATTTTTGCGGGGACATTTTTTATTTTTTTCTGGCTATATTTCAGGATTTTTATTGCGATGAAACCGCCCTTCCCCCTCCCAACTAGAAATCGGTGAAAAAAACACGTGTAAAAAGAAAGTATTAACCCCAAAAAATTGTTTAAATATTTCGGAAAAAAACAGAAACCAGGCGAAAAATTTTGGCATTCATAGCCACACTCCTTAATATTTCTTTACTCAACTAACAAGCGTATGATTAAACAAAATTATTATTATTTTCCAGTCTTCTCGAAGATGTTATCCTTCACTATGAAAGTAAGCAGTTTCGTCTGTATTCTGGCGTACATTTCCCTTGCAAGCGCTGACAATGACTTCGCTAACGGCCTCGCTATACAAGGACAGCAGAACAGGTTAAAAGTGGCCGAAAAGATACTTACTGATTTGGAAAAAGAAATCGGACACCAAGATGCAACGTCACCAGCTGTGCAGAAGATTCAGAAGTCAATCCAAGCACTTCGTGGCTTCAATGAGAAAGCTCAGCATGTAAGATGTTTATTGCATTTGTTTACTTGACCATCATTGTAAAAGAAACACAGGCCAGCGTCTACCTTACTGGAGGAAATTTCCGTGTAGTACAAATCTTTGCAAAGTATTGTAATCATGTGCAGGAGGTCCGATAACGAAGAAAAAAATGCGCATTTTATTTTCAGTTTTTAAAAATAAATTTCTTGGAGACTTATTTCTTCTGAAGAAAACTAATCGTGCAGATGAACCGGCTTATTTTCGAACCTCCATAACAAACTTTACAGCCTTGAGACGTTCATTTGACCTCTAAACGTCCAAATCGTCCGATTCAAATTA
>JAHWFP010203565.1:0-17477 GCA_023313725.1 Lithobius niger
GATGTGAGTCCCACCAGCGATCAGGAGAATACTGGACTTAAAAAAAAATCGTGCAAAAGTAATCTTAGGTGACGAATTCGTACGCGTGGGAGCCCCACCAGAGATCAGCAGCATATTGAATTTAAAAAAAATTTTGTGCAAAAGTAATTTAGGTAACAAATTCGAGTGAGCAAGATTTGAGCCCCAACAGCGATTAGGAGCATATTGGATATTTAAAAAAAATCGTGCCAAAGTAATCTTACGTGACGAATTCGTATGCGTGGGATTTTAGCCCCACAAGCAATCCGGAAAACACTGGACTTATAAAAAAAATCGTGTAAAAGTAATCTTAGGTCGCGAATTCGTGTGTGTGGGATTTGATTCCCACCAGCGATCAGGAGCATATTTGATTTTTTTTTTAAATCGATCAAAAGTAATCTTAGGCGACGAATTCGTACGCGTGGGACTTGATCCCCACCAGCGATTAGGAGCATATATATGCACTTTAAAAAATCGTGTGAAAGTAATGTCAGGTGACAAATTCGTGTGCGTGTATTGCACATTTAACGATTAATAATAAATAGTAAGTCAGTGTAGTGCACATAAAATAAACAATTTGGTACGTTTCAAAGCAATCCCCACTTCATTATCAAGAAATAAAAGTTACGATTAAGAAAAACCCTTTTAAAATCCATAAAACCTCTTAAACTCGAAGCCCAAGAATAAAAATAACGAATAAAATGGACCCAAGTCGGCTTACAAACTGCCAATGGGAATTTGACTTCTCGCCTGTTCCTGCAAGTGAAGAGTGTGTACTAGCAGGCGACAGGTAAGGTTCATTACTGGCAGTTTCTAGTCTGTCATAGGTCCATTTTATTTATTATTTTTTTTATTCTTGTGCTTCGAGTTTTTAGGTTTTTACAGATTTTTAAAGGGTTTGACTCGACTTTGGCTTCTTAGCCGTATCTTTTATTGTTTGATAACGAAGGGGGATTGCTTAGAAACGTTGCAAATTGTTTATTTTTATTATTATTTTTATTATATTTTTTTATTTTTTGATTATGATTGTTAGTAATTGGTTTAGGCCAAGCTTTAAACTACGATGCAATTTTTTTTATTTATAAGAAACATTGACAATGTTACGGCTTTTCCCCTCACTTGTCCCTCACGTTTGGCATCGGGGACCATTGTGTCCTTGGTAGGTCTAACCTTGGTGGCAAGGTATTCGTGACCCCAACCCAATACCACCAACCCTTTCTTCGTAGCTGGGCCATCGTCTTCGTTTTAAACTCTTTAAATCCTAATTTTGTACTTTTGTACTTTTGTAAT
Organism: Lithobius niger; assembly: GCA_023313725.1. Lineage (NCBI taxonomy): Eukaryota > Metazoa > Arthropoda > Chilopoda > Lithobiomorpha > Lithobiidae > Lithobius > Lithobius niger. Next base: position 1,309 of record JAHWFP010203565.1, read on the forward strand.
TTTTGGTTTTAACATCGATGGCAGTTAGTGACTACCAGGTCCTTGCCATTCCGGTTGCGTTTGCAACAATCTTATTATTACTTATCATTTGGAGCGTAGCTCCGCCGGAAGACACTCCAATGTAATCTTAGACCGCGCATCACGCGAAAACCAGAGGACTATTCAAACCAAACTTTGCATGCAGTACCACGGGAGGCTGGACATGGTTTACCAGAAAAAAATCCGAAATCGGACATGGGGTTGACGAACCATCAGGGTGACAAAATTGACCAATAGCAAGAGCCAAAATCCAAACAACAACGAGACGGTGAAGCCTTTTCTAATTGTTAAAGGCATCCGATTGTTAGATGACTGATTGTTGAAAGATTGATTGTTGTTGTTGATTGTTGAATTCTCTTCTGGCCTCACTAGCAGACATGTATCTGTTTCCTGTAAGCAACTAAATGCATATTTTGTAAGGCTGGGCCGATCCCGATTACCGATTCAGCATGCCTCACGTAATTCCTTACCAACATTTGCAATATCAGTAGAAATCGGAATCGGTATACAAAATCCAGAGAGATCGGTGATAAACCAAATTGAAGATACTTTCACATTTCGTTGACCGATTTTGACGTTGGAATACACCATTTTCAACGTTTTTCACCACCTTTCCATTGGTACTAACCCCAAGCAGCTGTCTCTTATTGTATACAAATTACAAAGCAAATTTTTAAATGTTATTGGGGGATTTGGTATCGGTAATTGGGTCGGGATTTGGTATCGGCCAGTTTCGTTTAATGATCGGCTCTGGTAGAAAAAATGTGATCGGCCCAGCCTTAATATTTTTGTCATTTTGGGGTTAAATTCCAAGGCGCCCGAAAGTCAAATTGCGGAAAATGTAAGGGGAAGGTGCAGGGATAAAGAAAAACTAAAAGTTAAAGGAGGAGTATTCACATTCACATTCACAGAGAGAAGATGCATCAATATCGTTTTCATGATACTCTCCAGCTAAGTAGCTAGATATCTTGGCCGCCTTTGCCTGGTTGAATGATATCACTACTTTCAAAGGCCGACCCTTTTTAGCCGAACATCCAAACAGCAAAGAAAGCTGAGCCCGCTCCATTATGTCGACAGCGAAAATGACGACGGCCCTAGTTATTATTTAACGTGCATTCAGCTGGCTTTCCTTTTGTAATTGATACATTATTAGTGCTTCAACTAATTCTCACATTGCTTCCTCAAACTTATCGTCAACCACGCAAAGAAACCACGCATATGATCCGATAAAGGTAACAATTAAAGGACAGCTTGACGAAAAATAGCAAACTGTGGGAGAGCAAACAAATTAGACTGAACAAATTCTTTTAAGGGAAGCTGGGGAACTTTGGGGTTAAGTTAGGATAAAGAGGCTTGTTTAAGTTGGGGGGAAAAGCCTAACCACAATTGACAAAAATCCCCCTAACTAGGAGACCTATCAGGGGTTGAAGAGGACCAGCCAGTTGGCTGGCCCGAAGGCTTTCTGATTTTCCATGCTGGCCCCCTTGCTTAAATACCTTTTGGTAACCCCTGACAACCGCGAAATAGCCAGGGTATTATGGGAAATGGAAACTTCTAGAAGGTTCTAGAGGCAGGAACCGGAAATTAAATCACAAGGCGTAGATAATGTCCACCTATGTAAGAATAGACACACAAGACTAAGATTGGCCATTGACCCGAGCAATCATACAAGTAAACAAGATTTGCAACACAGCTAAACAAACAGCCACAGTTGACTCTTTGTGAGCAATGCAATCACTTGTGGCGGTTATTGGTACGTGCGTCGGCTCCTCTACACCAACACCACAGTTAGCCAAATAACAGGGGGGGGGGGTCAATCTGCGGGTTGGGTGAATTCCAAAAAAAACCAAGCAGGTGGAATAAGGCAAATAGTCGTCGTAACCACACTCACTGTGAACCCATGAAACTAAAAACCCAGCCTAATCACAGTATAAAAATATAGACCAAAACAGGAGCTTTCACCCAGTCTTACTAAGCACCAGCACACTCCCTAGTCGTTGTTCAGTTCTAGTGATGTTTTAATTATAAATTGGAGCGATTATCATCTCAGGCTCGCCTGCCTAATGGGGGCGACTCTTGCCTTGACTTAAATGGAATGCCATAAATGAAAGGCTTACTCGGGTTCAGTTAGAATTATGATGGATATCGGGTTTGAATGGGTAATTTGGCAGCTACGGGGTTGCAATGACATACTGGCAACAGGGTTGGTCCTGGCTGAATTTAAGTTTTGGGAATTGGGGCAAAAAGGGAAATAGCGAGCGCCGAAATTACCTTTGATGTGAGTCGATGAGAGGATTGTGGCGGATGAATTATGTTTCGATTCACACCTCATTGTTGGAAGCACCGGGCAGAAGACCAAGCGAGCTCGAGCCATTACAATCGACATCATATTAATTATTGGCAATTTGTACGCTGCATATTGTTACACTAATTGATCACATAGCATTATCTCAACTAACAATGAAGTGACATAGGGTCGTTACAAAATGTCGTCAGGTAGACCGTGTTCTTGGTAGATTTCACAAATGACGTCATCAGAGCAACTTCTCTGGGGTGGCATAATTTCAAAGTTTGAGGTCAGGAATTAAACTCGCAACACACTTTGAGCCTTAAACCTAATTTTCGTGGATTTATGCTGGCCAGTGCTTCAGTAAAAGAAACCCTAAATTTCCAGAGTAAACTGAATAATTTTTATTTAACAATTTTAAAGATAGCGCAGCGTGGGAAATCTCATGAGTTCATCACATGAGTTCATCACAGCGTGGGAAATCTCATGAGTTCATCACATGAGTTCATCACAGCGTGGGAAAGCTCATCACAAATGAATCGAAAACGCAAAAACGAAAATTTCGACGGCGCTTACCTTCAACCAAAGTCAATCAACAACAATAAAAACCAAACACAATTAGTCCCAAACGAGGCTCCTAATCAACCAGAGGTCCAGTTCCTTAATAAATGTGCCATTATGCATCATCACTCGAAAATTGAACGGTAACCTGTGAACAGTTAGTAAGAATAAATTTGATTGCTTTTCAAAATGATATTAACTTTTCTCAAAAAGAGTCGAAATCTTGCACCGGAAAAATTGTCGGGTACCCGTTGGTTAATGATACTTTTGTTTGTGTATACAGCAACAAAATAAGCAGAAATTAATTGAACCGGAAGAATTCTCTATCGTTTAAGTAAAGGACATGAATGCTCAGTCGGGATAGCCAACGACAAAATAAGTTTTTGTCAACTTCTTTTTCAAAATACATGTATGGCATCATGACAGTAATGTAGGTTTAGCTTCCCCCCCTCCCACACACACACACACACCAGTGAAGCTCCATACGTAAAACCATACGACGTGCGTGCGTACATGTGTGGTTGATCCTCTACTCTTCCGGAACTAAGGCATATACGGAGATGACAGGTAGCGTTAAATAAAAGAGAATTAAAATACACTTTGGATAGGCTTATTTTCATCGTTGTAACTTGCATTTTTGACCATCAAATACACACAAAAAAACTGCTCTGGAAACTGGATCATGACGTCAAAGTTCGTGCAGGCAAAGTAGTGATATCACCCTCGCCAACGAACAACCGGTAGGTAGTAAACATTCGCAGTTCTAAAGCACGGAGTTGTGCGGATTGAGCGAGGAAAGCGAGCGAGTTCCACGTAAAGTAAACCTTTTCAACACGTTTCTCGCTTTGCTTTCACAATCTTCGTAAGGGCCTTACTTCCGGAGGATTAGGCGTAAAAACACGCGAACGAACAAACAAATCGTGCGTTTTGAATGATGTAGATAAAATTCGGGCGTACTGAGAAATATAACGAACTGTGAGCAACAATTGCAATATGCTTGCGTCGAAACAATGATTGCATCGATTTTGTGATGTTGTGGCGAGCGAATAAACTGTATGAAGCATGGAACGACGGTGATTGAGTGAGCGAAGAGGACATTGTGACTGTTTAGCCTATATGTTATTGTGGTCTGTACTACAAGCTGTAGTTTTTCATGTTGAAATAAATGTCTAAATAGAAGGTATATGCTTGTAACATAATTGAAAATATTCTCTTCCTAACCTTGTGTCATTATTTTTTTCCCACCTAATTAATGATCTTACAGCCACTGTTTTAAATCCTTTGTATTAACTGAATGTAAAAATTGCATCCAGTTACATACAAGGATTATATAAGGCGTACCAGGGACCTTCTACTATTGGGTCGGACCACTCAGTTGAACGCTTCTGAGCTATAGCAGAGCTATTTCCGTTTTGTAAAGTATTCATACGCGAGATTGCCCAAGATACCACAGTTGGTGACGTCTTTGCTTCCAAACTCATCCTCGAAGCGGACCAGGCTTGCTTTTTCGAAGCTAACAATTGAGGTTTGTTTCAATTCGCAGTTCGCAGTAGGTTTTTTTAAACGAAATTAATGAATAATTATAAAATATCTGATCGCGCATTCTTGACTGAACGTTAGAATGCACATTACTGAAACAAGACGACAAAGTTTTACGAGATTACGCGAGACGACAGCTGGTGACGTCATATTTCGAAACCAAAACATTGGCGTGCTTTTGCGATGCCCACTTGTAGCGGTACTCTCCGTTTGTTGACAAGATACAACAAACGTTGCGTATTTCAGTCGTATTCGGCCGCCATTACCAAACTCCCCTGCAACTCTTTGGTACCAATATAATTCCCAACACAGGATTCATCTGCATCAACACGTTTCATTCAGAACATCTTCCAAATATCAACGGTTGTTATTCCGCGTGGCAGCGCTTGATAAGCGTAGGATACTAATTCGAATGGGCGCGGCGCACAAGCTAACGGCTAGAACACGCAACAGACCCAAGTCTGGCTCTGTCTGGCATAATATTCGCAACGTAATAAGCCGCTTCGTTGCTCCGTAGCAAGATTGAGTTAGCAGTGTAACAGCTGCTTTAACCATTCGCAGAGGCATCCAACCATGCATCAACATGCCAGAGCGATAAACGGGAAAAGATTCGCCATTCCAGGGTGCCGCCATCTTGGAAAGTACTCGTCTCCGCCCGCCCGCGCGTGCACGCATTCCCGCTCTTTTTTTTGTCAGCCATTTTGGTTACCACGACAACGCGGCGCGCGTGCCTGCCTCCATGACAGTTTAATTACGCAGCTTTTGTTTTTCTTACTTTTTTGTCCATGTGCTTATCTCCGACCATTGTTAATGCATGCTGCGTATAAATTCATGCTAAATTAGGTGAATTCAACAAGTTTCATAATTAGCTCCTGCGTTTCATGTAATTGTGGAGCCTAAAGTTTTAATTACTGAGATGGCGCGTGGTGGAGGGACGTGACTTCTCACACCCACCCTCTCTGCTTTTCTCGATATTGGGATGTTGGCGAAGTTGGGGGGGGGGGGGGGGAGGGAGAAGCAGATCGAATTTGGATTCCATTCGCAGCTGGTCGTGCGTTTTATGGTTTTAAAGGCGTTTTGATGTCGCCTTAAATTCTGGTGTAAGGTGAAAACCCTAACGATGAAAAAACACGAAAGGGGGGTGGATCGGCATCGTTAGTTCCAGCGATGGAAGGGCCTGTAAGTCTGCATGTTATAGGTGTTACATCTAAAGGTATTCGATAAAACAGCTTCAAGCTTTTGCAACAGTTACTACATATGGCGGCGTGGTTTGACGATAGTCCAAAAAACACTGGAGATTGTTTCGAGAATTTTAGACTGAATTCTGCTCGTGTGGTGTGCGAGGTTGTGTGCAATGGAGTGCAAATAAGTGTTATAGTGTCCGCGGCCTATCTTGAGTTCGCTGCAGATGGAACACAGATAATCGATTGTACATTTTTAGTAACAGAGTGCCTTGCTGATATCCAAGATGGTTACAAAAACAATGGCGGCCGTCGATTAAAGCTGCCTCCTCCAAGAAGACGTAGCCACTCATAAAATACTTGCAGGACTCAAGATACGCCGCGCACACAATAGTAAAACGTACCGTACCACGATTCAATGGCAGAATACGAGCACGTACCGTAACACGATATAATGGCAGACTTTGATAATGACGCACTTTCGGTTTATGTAGGTTTCGATTTTCTATGTTGAAGGTATGGGGATTTAAGCCCCATGGTGCTATGTAGTGTATGTTTCGCATCATTCAGTTTCAATATATGTGCATAATCTGGACAGTGCATTGAAAAGTAGTGAGACCCAACATTTTTTCCTTGCACTCCATTTTTGAAAAGGGTAGTTGCGGCACAGCTTATAACGCTCCCTGAAGTCACGTAGCGGGCGGGGTGGGTTAGACTTGAATGCCCCCATTGATATTTTTTTTAAAGGCCCTGTATTGCCGTAACCAGAATGGTAAAGTAAAAAATGAATTCCACCTGCTACATTTTTACGAAATCACAACTGGGTCGCGTATTGTCGCAACACAGGTTACGGAGATCGTAGTTCACCGAACCAGACGATTGCTTGGTGATATCGTAATGAAATTACACAGGTAATAAATGCATAAAAAGGTAATGTAATAAAAAGGTAATGTATGCATTGACGGATTGGGCAAAAACGGCGAAATACGCACGCTGTCACGTGTGCAAAGCAGCTGCGTTCTAAGTGGTAACAACGCTAAATGCGACATCGTTTGAGTAAAGGCTTGTTGTTTTACAATCCGTGACAGTAAGATAAAGAATTCCTCGTGACGAAACAATTTTTCAGTAGTTTTGTAAAGACCCATTTTGGCGTCTAAGGGCCCCCACGCACACAGCGACCAATCCGGGTGGCCAGGTCGCTGCGGCCAACGAGAATGCTTACGGTGCATGTAGCGACGCCGCGCAGTTGGCCGCAGCGGCCAGCCTGTCGCCGCCGCCCCTGGGATCCCGGGCGGCGTGCAGGCAGTCACAGGTCGACCATACATGCCTCGGGTTCATTTTTCACCACGTGATCGAGAATTATCAATGAAAAACGGACGTGGCCACGCAGCACGCCACCTTTTTTTTTTGGCCGCGACGACCGCTGGTCGTGCGACCTTGTCGCTCAGTGCGCGGGCGCCCTAAGTATTATTGCTAAAACTCGGAGCCAACGTCACTACCTCAGTCATCCTTGTACCCACGTTGTGTCGCCACAATCAGCTTTCCCTCCAAGGATAACATGATGGTTGTCACAATAGAGACAACAATTGTCACTGTGTGGCGAATGTTGATACGTCCGACTGGACGTCACCACTAACGCCACAGCTAAGGGAGGAGCTACGATTTTACATGTGGGCCAGATTTTAGTTTAAGCTTAGCTGGTGAAAAAGAGGCAAAAGTCTGGGTTCATTACGCTTGATGCAATCTGGAGAGCACTCTCCCCAACCAGTAGGTACCCATCCACTGGCGACTTCACACAGCACCACGGCTGGATCGAGAATAAAGCACGCCCCGTGGCCGAAGCATGCCACACCTCCTCCCATTTCAAGTGAAACCAAGCACTGTGGCTGGCCTGCTTGAACGTGGGGACACACAACCGGGCAGACTGAGAGTCTGCAGCGGCCCTAGCTACTCCATCAGCAAGTTCACTCCCACTATTTCCAGCATGACCCTTTACCCAGAGAAGGCGAATGGGGCCCTGGCTGGTCGCAGCCCACAACTTCTGGCAAATCTTACTGATCACGGGGTCACTCAAATCTAGTGAGGCCACTGCATTGCACAGTAGCTGAATCGCTGACTTTGAGTCAAGAGTGCACAGTGAATGATGATGGGTCCATATCCAATGCAACATCAACCGCAACCGAGATGGCACAGAGTTCACAAATGTGCTTGAAGAGACAGCATCAAGACGCCGGGCAACATGCACCTTCGATGAAGGCACCACCACCCCAACCCCAACTGCACCAACGGTATCACACTGGGAGAACGAGGCATCGCAGATCTTCACACCCCGCCGCAGACCCAGCAAATACCTCTGACAACCTTGGACACGAGGCCCACAGGCAAAAAAGGGAGGCCCGTGCAACCTGCAATGGGGCCAAATGAGACAGAGACTGCGGCAAGGCCACCCCACAGCCAAAGGGGCCAAGTGCGCTCAGAAGCGGTGGACGGACACTTATATAGTCCCTTACAACACGACCAACCAGGTCTCCCCCACCCCTGCTGGCATTCCGAACACACAAGGTGCACAGGAGTTCCGCTGCACAAAGATGAAGCGGGGGCTCACAGCACTCTACCCAGAGAGCACTGACCGGTGTTGAAATCAGACAACCGGAGACTATCCGAAGACAATCATTAACAAGAACTTGCAATGCCCGGATGTGCCGCTGAACATGGCACAAAAACGGGAGGTGATAGTCTAATATCACCCAGATGAAAATCCTTTAAACTGCCAAGAGAGGACCTCGCTTCACTCCCTCTATTCTAGTGAGCCTCCTAAGGACAGACGTTCGTGACCGAATCTTGACCTTAAGGGAGACGGTGTGCCGATCCCACTCCAACTTCTCATCGAGTAGTACTCCAAGATACTTGACACACGAAGATTGTTCTATCACAGTGCTGCCAACCGTGATGGACAAAGGTGCCCAGCGCCGTGTCAGCAACTTGTTGAACTCAACGAGTTCAGTCTTGGATGGAGCAAGTAAAAGACCTCTCTCCCCAAGGAGAGTCGACACCCATTCAATGACCGCTTGAGCACGCAGACAACACTCCACTCGGTCCTCACCAGCAAACCAGAGTGCCACATCATCGGCATAACACACAATATTGTTAGACTCCCCAATTTCAAGGAGAACATCATTAATGGCAACAGCAAATAGTAGCGGCTGAGGCAGCTTCCCTGCGGAAGCCCACGATCAGTGCTTGCCTCAGCAGACCAGAAGCCACTAAGGCTGCGTTCATGGAGAAAACCCAACGCCTAAGCGGACGCCAATAGCTTACGTGGTGTAGAAAAACAAGTAGTTCGCCCAGCCGCGTGTTGGCTGTTGTATCCACGGCCCGCGAGCTCCAAATCGCCTTTATGTTTATGGCCGTTTTGAGCGGAAGCTTAAAGAGAAACACAATGCTCACTGGACAATACACGACGTTATGCGAATAAGACAATGTGGAGCAAGCCACACAATTTAACAGCACGAGCAGCTTGGCGGTTGTTGTATTAGAACGAACACGTGCCAATTATTAAATTACGTGCAGGCTGTGCATCAAGGAAAGCAGCGAAGTGGCCACTCGTAAGCGCCGGTACCTGGGCCGCCATTTTTCTATCCCAGAATGCAACTCAACAGACCCGGCTCCCGTGGTCGGCTACGCGGGGCGCAGCTTTTTTCTAATCCAAACAGATCGGGGGACCACGCGCGGGACGAACGAATCGCTCGTGCCTTCCCGCGTGAGCTTTTGACGTAACCAAACAAGCTCACGCGGATATGCAGCAAAATTCCTTTCAAACGCCGCGCCACGCGTCCTCTCTAGGCGTTGCGCGTGGTCCATAAACAAAGCCTAACCCTAGTCACAAACTTGCGCTCGGCCAAAAGGGCACAGATAGGATCAACAAGTCGGCTGCCTACTCCCATCTTCACCAGGCCACACCGGACCCAGTCAACCCCCACTGCAGCCTTTATATACGAAAATATCGCTACAATGGTGAGGCCATGCACCCAGGCTTCATATACCCCAGAAAGCAGGAACATAATGGCATCTTGCGCATTCCTCCCTGCCCTGTACCCAAACTGGGTCGGGGCAAGATAATCATAATATTCCAGATACCATTCCAATCTTCTGATGAGCATCCGCTCATACACCTTTCTAAGGTTGGACAAGAGTGAGAGTGGGTGATAGTTGGCCACATCAGACCTCACTGTCCTCGGCTTGTGTACAGGGACGATGATGGTGTACAGCCATGATTCTGGAACCAATCCCTCACTAAATATGTACTGCAGCAATGCCACCCCTTCACTTGTGGCTCTTCCAGTGAGGCCAAGCGGGCCAACTTTTTCTGCCCTATTACGATTTCAAATTTAAAAAAAAAGGAATTTTTTCATCCACCCTACTTTCTAGCTGGGTTCCTGGCTGCAGAGCTGCTGACGTAACGGACCGCTAGACAGGCGTGTACCTGAGGATGGTTCAGTTCAGTTAGGATTTTTTATAGTTTCGTTCACCAATCTTCTTCTTATCGTAGTTATTATTGTAGCGTCGTATGAATGAATTTCATGCAAGAAAACTGCATCATACATGTTCAGTATTACAACTCCCCCATTCCTCCCCCCCTCCCGCAAGAAGTTCAATCCATCCTTACCCTTGTTCATTCTTGATTGGATCATCATAATTTTTTAGAAGCAATTTTCTTTTTTTTCCCTCTCCTCCCTTTCTTTGTTTATGACATATTAAGCAAACGTAATTTGATTGGCACCATGGCAAAGATGTCGATTACTTTTGACGTTTGATTGGATGCTGATGAGCTCATTATGGCGCCTTAGAAGCACGGGCCTCCCGTTCCCCCATTCCCACCTTTTTACGCGTTTTCCGCCGTCGTTACACCCTAAGGGTGTTAGAAAAAAAATGGGCTTCACTTGCCCTTTTGGAACGCGTTCGAAATTAGGAATAGATTAAAACGGAGTGTTGGGAAAGGTTTTTGCAGATTTCTCTTCACTTTCAGAAAAAAAGTTGGGCTGCAGGATGGATAAAAATCGTGAATTACCATTATTAAGTCCTTTCCTGTTAAGTCCTTTGTAAAACGTAGCAACTAAAAGATATTCTGCAGTATTCTTAGGACTATTTTACGTTCAGTTACTAGACTTTCTTCACATGCCATGATAAAGTCGTTTCTGTTTAGTCCTTGGTAACATGTAGCAACTAGCAGATATCTACAGTATTCCTAGGACTACTTTACGATCATTTACTAAACTTTCTTCACAAACCATTATTAAGTCCTTTGTAAAAGGTAGCAACTAAAAGATATCCTGCAGTATTCCTAGGACTATTTTCGTTCAGTTACTAGACTTTCTTTACATACCGCTAAGTCCTTTGTAAAAGGTAGCAACCAGAGTATATCCAACATTATTCCTAGGACTATTTCACGTCCTTTGTAAAAGGCAGCAACTAAATGATATCCTGCAGTATTCCGAGACTATTTACGATCAGTTTGTCGACTTTCTTCACATACCGTTATTAAGTCCTTTGTTATTAAGTCCTTTGTAAGAGGTAGCGTCTAGAAAATATCCTGCAGTAATCCTAGGACTTTTTTACGTTCAGTACTAGCCTTCTTTCACATGCCGTTATTAATCCCTTTGTAAAGGATAGAAGATATCCTGCAGTATTTTATGTGCATGCTATGCAGAAATCTGATTCCCGCGCTAAGTCGTTGGGACTAGGTTCATCCCCTCCTCGCTGGTTCACTCAAGTGAAGGTGCGCAGACTTCAGGGCCGATAGACATAAAATGCTGGCCTCCAGTGCCGCTATTAGCGGTGGTGCGAAGGGAGCAAGGCATCCGGGCCGGGTGGTAGGGGGCCCAAAATATACGAGTCAGGGGCCCAACACGAACAAAGTTCAATATTGTTTTGTCTGAGTTGGGAATATCCCTTTGTCCCCAAAATTGTGTGTTTGTTGAGGTGGGGGCCCAACATTTGCCCTTGCACCCCTCCTTGAAAAGAGCTAGTTGCGGCACTGCTGGCCTCGGAGCTTTAATCCCAGTATGCCTTGGTCGCCTGTATCTCACGCTTACCTCAGTTTGCTGAGGTTGTACGGCCAGAAGTAAAATCGTCGTCGTTGCGTCTACTGCCTGGGACCACAATAGTGATGATGTCCAAACCACACCTTTAGCTACTTTAAAGTCAAGAACGTGTATTTCCTTTCCCCAGATCTTTCAACGCCAAAGAATTATTATTATTACGCTGCTCTCGGGCGTAGCTTAACTCGGGCGTGCGCGAGTCGAGTCACGGTGAAGGACAGCGGTTCGGGAATGGTGATGCGCTTCTGGGGCTGATGGCCTTTCATTCCTTCCGCTTCGTCTCCGCCCTTCCGGAGTCCGTAAACAACTGCCTCACTCAATCCGAGAAAGGGAGCGAGAGATGCCTACTCCTACGCACAAAGACGCCACCTGACGGTCTTGTCTCTCCCCCCCCCCCGACCTCCACCCAACGCACACTCGTGAGGTTCCTTGCCCAGATCGTTATGCCCGGATGACGCACTCTGGCGGCGAGGCTGAGCGTCATTAGCCTTTGTGAGCGAGCTAGCATAATGCTCACCCCACCCACCATAGCCACCACAAGACCTCATTCCCTCCCCGTGTCCCTCCTTATACATGAGGACCTGTGCCGTTCTTGAGAGTGTGTGGGCACATAGATGAGAATCCGACTTCCCCGTCCCACTCCCATACAGAACCCAGAGTGTATAGAACCCGTTTGGTAGGAGGTTAACGAGTTGCGCACAAAGGGAGGCATTTACACACAGTTAATAGACACTTTAAATAAGGCTCCTTTGCTTCGAAGCACGGTGAGCACGTTTCTAAAGGGGGAACATTGTGGTGGCTGTCGACCGCGCAAAATGCGAGATATTTTTCTTAAAAGTAAGACGTTTCTCGTCGTGTTGTTTGGCGTCGACTCTTACTTCGGCGCGACCTCGGCCAGCCGAGCACAGCTTAAAAACTGCTACGAAGATGTCGAGACTTGAGTTTTTCTAATCGTCCGAAGCGGGCGAAATTTGTTTAAGAAATAAACATGATATTCGTTCACAACTTAGCTGCATTGAAATTAATTGAATGCGTTAAAATCAACTGAAAACTTTCCAATGACGTGTTCGTCTCTTTCTCAAATACAATACACGAAGGACTTGAGCAGCGCCGTTCTAAGCGGGATAATTTTGCGAACACAATGAAAACATTAAGAGGTGTCTGTCATGCACCTGTTGACATTAGCTTGCAATGATGCAGCTGAAACTGCAAAAGAAAAAGCAATGAAAACATTAAGTTATAGACAAGATTGACATCAATAATAGTCCACTCATGTTGTAGCTTACGCATCCTAACATATTAGATTGTCTATCATAAATCTTATCAATTAAAAAAATATGTAGACTATTTATATTAATCTATACATATATACGCTTAGGCTAACGAACACAGTAAACTCATCATGCACGGAGCAAACTCAGGCAGGCAGGGGGGGGGGGGGGCCCCATGGGGGGAACGAGGGGTGAGGGTAACCTGCTACGCCAGGGTACAGCTAGTTTGTACATATTACAATATGATTAAAAGCTCATATGTCGTTTAAGACGAAATTATGCCAAATTATGCAAATTTAAAACAGAAAACGCTAGCAATTTTATTAAAAAGTGTCGATAGGTATAGCTGGGCCGTTATAAGTAAGAATGGTGGAGTCCAACTGGGAGCCCACATTAGGGAGGGAAGGTGGTAAGCCAGTATGGTCATGGAATTAGTATTACACCTTTTCCCTCACCAGATTTCCACCTTCCCACCCTGGTGTGGAACCAGAGTTTGTTTCTCCCGTTCGTTCTCATAACGGTCCAGCTCTAGTGATTTTCGCACATAAATCGGTTACGAGCTACCAACCGGTGTCCACTTGGTTTGGAGCTAAGATTCTTAACCAAACCACTCGGCTGCTGTTGCTCACTTTGTTCAGGGTTCCCAGAATCAGTGTCGGATTGGCCCACCCAGGAACCCGGGGAGGCCCTTGTTAACTTTTTTTTTTTTATTTGAAATTTATTCGTGTGCATATTTCATACAAATAATTGGATTCATAAGTTGCATGAAATTATTTCAAATTCAAGCTGCTTTCTTTAAAATACGCTAGTTTACTGGGCTCCGCCCCGGACCCTCCTCTTCCCCCCCCCCTCCCATCCCACCACACACTAAGGCCCTTGTTTCAACGAAACATTTTTTTTTATTTCAATTGAATTTCCAAGCTGAAAGAAAACGTTTCAAATTCATACTAATTTTTTTTAAATACTCTAGTATACAGGGCTCCGCTTTCGACTCTCCTTCCCCCCTCCCCCCACTCTGCAGCAGGCCCTTGTTTCAAAGAAACTTTTTTTTTAAATTTGAAATGAATTTCCATGAAAATTTCATCTCTAATATTCAGGAAAACGCTTCAAATTCACGCAGATTTCTTAAAAATACACTAGCGTGTGGCGATTCTCCTCAGTTCCCTCCCCCCAACCCTCGATGAAGTTCTCCCTGGCCCCTACGGAAATTCCTGGGGGGGGGGGGGGGGCGGACCCCTCCCAATCCGACCCCCATCCAGAATCATTCACTAAACTCATGACGCTTATGCTTCTACAGCTGCACAGCTTTCAAGGTTAACTAAGACAAATATGAGGGTTTTTTTAATATTTTTTTTTAATATTTAACATCCTTTCTGTGTGTCAAGGATTACTTTCTTGGGAAGAAATTTAAAAGCGAAGAACCGCGCTTACCTATCTATGGGCTTGAACTTGAATTGGAGGCGCCATCTGCAGGTAGAAAATGGAACCCAAAAGTGGAGCCCAAATATAACATTAACCTGGAACGCCATCTACTGTATTGCCATTTCCCTAGCATGGAAAAAATACTATACATTAACTATATTTAATGTACGGTGGTGACGTCACGCTATCACATCCCCATGCTAAAAGTGTAATCGTTATATACGGTTAATGTGAAAACCCACACACGTCACAGTGGGTTAATTTTGATAACCCCCACTTTTTTGATAATCTAACACTTTTTACGGGGGTCGATACACAACTCCTGCTCCACCATGTGACATATGACCCGACTTTGCAAAATTTCCGTACGCAACACAAATTGCAACCATCATAAACAGGCACATTTACAACCTGCGACATTTTTCTTTCTAGCCAAAACGAAAAAAAAGAAAAACTCGCGTACTATGCTAGGTACCCTCATCCACGGAGAAATGGCCCAATCCGGCAACCTTTCGTTCCGACGGTACGAAAACTAGGCTACTGACACTTTGAAATACACCTAAAAACCTACGAGACTCATGCGATTAGCGCATTTTATACACTCATCTGATTTAAAGTATTAAAGTAGAAAAAAATACAGTTTTACCTTAAAAACACACACATTGGTATTACGGAACGTCTCTTTCCTTCGGTTGGCCTTCATACACAGGAAGCTTCCAACCCCGTTTCCAACTCGGAACTTCTGTTCAGGAATTTACATAAGTCGCATGTAAAAAATCTTGAATTTCTTGAAACAATTCTTTAAAAAACTCGACTAAGACGATAAATTAGCTTGACGTCACACCTTAGCATTAAAATACATTTCCGTGAATCATAGGCGATTTAACGGCTATAATTGCTCTTGAGCTCGAAAGGGGATTTAACAGCTATAATTGCTCGCGAACAAGAAACGGCTAGTCCAATAATCTCGGGGATGAAGGGAAAAACCCGTGCGTAAGCGCACTCGTGTTTCCCTCCACCCCCTCGATATTGGACTAGCCGTTTCTTGTTCGCGAGCAATTATAGCTGTTAAATCCCCTATGATTCACGGATATCTATTACTAAAAACCAAAACGACCCAGTTTAATGTTTAAAGTAAGGTTTAACTGAAGTAACGTGAAAACAGGATACAAAAACATGAACACAAATAAAAAAAAAACATTCTACTTTCGCGGTGCCCTTACCCCCCCCCTCAAAAAAAATAAACAAGCGGCTACAGCGACTGCCTAGTCGCACCGTTCTTCTGTAGAGTTCCACCACTTCCTATGTTGAGGCGCACACCTGTATAACGCACTACAACAGCTACTAGTCTAAAAGCAGTAACCATCACAATCGCCGGTTTAAAATGTGATAGCTTTTAGGCCTATTTTACATTTTAGGCGTAATTGACAGCTTTTATGAATAATTTTAACCAGCAGTTTTAATTTCGTAAGAAGCAGCTAACTGAGATTTGGATTGTAAAATTGGTGCGTCCACGTGCACCAACGAGCAAGCGGTCAAGGTTAACGCTATCACTGTCATTAGATGGCGCCCATTTAGCAGTTCAAAATCTGCGTTTCAAAACTGGCGTTCTTTATTTAAAAAGAAAGCGCCCGCTGTTACGTTAGGCTCAACTTTACCGCTTGCTTCCTGGTGCACGAAGACGCACAAACTGTACACTCAACAATTACGGAGGCACGTGGCTTGTTCGTTTCATAAAAAGAAATTTATTGGTGTGTTCCGTCGCTTGTTG
>JAHWFP010203574.1:0-15043 GCA_023313725.1 Lithobius niger
GGGAGGGGGAGGTGAACACGCAGTGAGACAGTTTTGGCCGAGAAGTACGTTACACTGTTTACGACGTTACATAATATTTTTTACCATGCAGTATTTTCATGATACTTTGATTTTTTTATTTATTTATTCATTTAATTTTATAATACATTAATTTTATTTGTGTATTGCATAAAATATTTTGAGTAAAACAGTATTTCAAAAAACCTGTGTTCCTAACAACTTTTCCATTCGTACAACCAACCCTAAAAATGATCTAAAAATGTCATTCCCATTCCTGAAAAATTCCCTTCTTATCATTACTAAAGTTGGAGGGGGGGGGGGATTAAAAAGACGAAATTTGCGTGACGCATGCGTGACCCCAGAGGAGTTGGCGTGGATCGATTGCATGTACGCATGCTGCATGTTTAGCGCAATATGAATCAAACATCTCTAGCATTCTGCCACCTAGCAGCTATACATTATACAACATTAGAATATGGCGCCAACTTTGGTTATATTTTGGGTGACTTTTGGCCAAATTTGGCTCCATCGACTAGGATTACATCGGCACAATAAGAATTGACAAGCCACCAGGAAAATTGTTCCTTCAGCAAAAAAAAAAAAAAGGTAATCCTGTTGTCATACTTAAATTTTATCAAAACGATGTCGCAGAGAGGTAACCACGATTGCCACTAGGTGCAAAGAATTGGATGAATTCGCTAATAGCGCTCGCTAGTAGTACTCCAACTACGTAGATTGCACGCAGACTTACGTTTGACTTTTAATATCGTTAGAGAGGTTTCATGGCGGTAGATATGCCCTTCTTTGACCCTTGTCGTACCGAAATCACCAGGGTATCACTCGTTTAAATTGGCGGTGGCATCGGCACACCTTGATTCTAGGAGGAATTTCTGTGAGGATGGTTCACCATTGGAATTCCTTACCTGAGATGACTGTGAGTGCGCATACGGTGGAACGTTTCATTACTCTGCTGAAAAAAATCATGCCTCAGACGTTTTTGGAAGCGACCAGGTTTTGTGCGTCTTCTTCCGGTAACCACTCCTTGGTGACTTTTAAATACCCATTGTGGTATTGGACTCGAGTAAGTGGCCTAGCCCTTCGTACTCCTTACCATTTTGTACACGGTTAAACCCAATATTATTATATTATTATTAGTATTCTATTGGTGTATGGCTTCCCTTCCTGAGTTAGATTAGTTCAGTTGCACACAGACGTAAAGTTCACTCGATTAGCATGAAAACGGTGCATGTATGTTTCGTCGGAATTCCTTAATTATTCAGGAGGCCTATGCTGAGTGTTAGATCGATAAATTAAAGGCTCGGCCTTCTGTAATACTTGATCAATTCGTGGAAAATGCGAAGTCTACAGTACTTTTGGGTCTTTCAAGCATTCCGCACGTTGGTTTCCCCCCCCCCCCCCCCCGACTGCAAAAAATGCAACTAACCCACTAATATTTTGCAATTTCGTGTCCGTTATAGGCTATGCTTTACCCGCTCTGCCGATAAATAAAAACTATTCTTTTCTTGTATTAAATAAATTCCGGATGATTAAAATTATGACTCAGCTGGTTTCATTGCCCCTCCCCACCCTTGGATCGGGATCCTTTTTTAAGCATATATTGCCTGCGTTGGTTCAATTTTATAATAGGATTCCCAACCCCTACACATCGAGATCGGCAAACTTATTACACTCCTTTTTGTGTGCATGAGATCACGTCTCTTTGATTATTGATATTAATAACAAACATAAAAAATATGGCCTTTTCGAATTTTGACATATCGCATCAATACCAATATTATATCAATATCGAACTGATTTTATAGTTATATTAATATTATACAGGGTGGTGCAGAAAGGAAGGGTCACCCTAGGCAATCAAAGATGGTTAATGTTAGAATAATGAAACTTTACATGGTATGTAGGCGAACGGGGAGTCGATGAATCATAAATGAATCATGAATGAATGAATGAATGAATGAATCATGAATGAATCATGAGTCGATGAGTCGGCGAACCATGAATCGATCACTGACCTTGACGCATATTTTCAAGGTCATCGTGATGCTAACTTTTTAACTATGCTTCGTAGAACCCCAGTGTAAATTAGAAACTTGTAGACAGTGTCTAGGCATGGCCAATGCAAAAAACAGAACGAAATTCGGTACGTTAGTTTAGGAGTTACGGGAATTACTAGCATCATTTTGATGTGCTGACCGAGTGGCTTTCCTGCCAAACAGTTCTGTCAGGCTCTTTCGTACACCACGCATTGTATTGGTAGATAATGGTGTTGGCAGCATACGCAATTGGCTTAATTCATTAACCGTGATCAGCTCTGAAACAAAATCAGAAATGTTAACCTGAGGGAGGAAAACATTAGCTTCATTCTCTAGACGACCACGGTGACTAAACTATGCCAACTTGCATAAGATGTTGTAGTTTGCAGCACCATTCTGTTTATACGTGTAATGTAGCAGATTGTGTTGAGCTAGTGTCGAGTCATCAGTATGTCAGTTGCTGTTTGTTTCCAAGCACGCTGCATGTACTTTGAGGACCACTGGACTTAATTTTACACTCACTGTTTGGCAAGAAAGCCACTCGGTCAGCACAACAAAATGATGCTTGCAATTTTCGTAACTCCTAAACTAGCGTACCGAATTTCGTTCTGTTTTTTGCAATGGCCATGCCTTGCCAATGTCTACAAGTTTCTAATTTAAACTGGGGTTCTACGAAGCATGGTTAAAAAGTTAGCATCACGATGACCTTGAAAATATGAGTCAAGGTCAGTGATCGATTCATGGTTAGTTGGCTCCCCGTTCGCCTACATACCATGCAAAGTTTCATTATCCTAACATTAACCATCTTTGATTGCCAAGGGTGTTCCGTCCTTTCTGCTCCACCCTGTATTTTGTTATTGGTTTCCACGAAGTAAGTAAAATTTGGTGACAGTTTGCTTGCTTCACTTGATTGACCAATGTCCATTCATGACTAGATAATTTATGACTTCGAGCTGGAGCGCTCTTCTGCCAGCTCTAGTCCAATCAGTGTAGTATTTATATATTTCTTTGCAGTGTAAATAAACAAAATATAAATTTTAACATTGATAATCAAATTTTTTCAGTGTCGTATCAATAATGAATATGATTTCTATGTATCATATCAAGAATTTATAGGGTTGGGGACGAAAATAATGTAACTCTAAAAAGTCCCTATTGAAACGTATTACATTCATTCCTATTAGTTCCGTCCGAGTTTTCAGAGGGCGCCACGCGTTCCATCTGGTCATGTTTGCTCATTTTTCAGCCCAAATCTAAAGTAAAGTAAATCACAAGTAAGCTAAATTAAATAATAATTAAAATCAAGCTAGTTTCGTTTAGTTTAGTTTAATTTTAGGCTGAAAACAGTAAAAATTCCCACATAAAAATCATGGCGCCCTCTATAAACTTAGGCGGAACTAATAGGAATGAATATAAGACGTTTTAGAATGGGTCTCAGTCACAAATTCCCTATAAATTTTTGATCATATTTATATCATTTCAGTTTTCTTTAAAATCTGAATGTAATATTATATACCATATTTAATTAACTTCTTAATAACATAAAGACATTAGCATTAGACACAGATTCCGATAAACTTATCATATCAGCAACGAAATAGATTAAAAATTCTGTCTCTGTTTACAGGTAAGACTGTGAAGCCGTTGCATTATTTAGTGCATAGCGTAGTGCTGGAAGTATAAATTAGTTACCATACCGTACGTCTTGCAGAATACTTCATCATTTTCGTTAAGGATTTGACACATTAGCGATGCTAGAGTAAGCATTGATATTTTACGATAATTTCTGCAAATCTTAAAAGTCTGCTGCGTTTACGTGATGCTGGCATTGTTGAAACTGGATTAAATTTTAAACGTACAGTTGTTTTAAAATTACCTCTTAAGTGCTCGAAAGTGCTCGGCTCGTGAAAAAACGAATTTACAATTTTAAATAAAGTATTTAAATAACGCTACGGTAATGCTACGTTTTATTATTTTTCTGTGTTCGCTCTTAATTTTCTATACATTCGCTCTTAAATAAAAACCAACGACGTAAATGACAAGGCAATCATGTTTGGCCGAAATATTAACTTTACACAGTGTGAACTAAAGCAACGAACACTCCACCCTCCACCCCTACACACATATCCAGTAAATCACAGTTCTTGTCACGAGCTACCCCATAAAAAAGTGGTGAAAGGAACTTGAACCAATACGGTGGCATGTCAGCTTCCATCCGTGTTGGCGATGATGTAGCTCGACCTGTCGCGCAATATTATGACCAGGCTAACTTTATGTGCGTTCGGGCAGCGAAACTTTCTTAGAAGCTTTCTTTACTGCTCATGCTGACAAGGTAAGTTGTGAAAAGGCAGCCTGAGTGTGTGATCCGATCCAAAGACTTATAAAAGAAATCGGTTATAGACCCGAACCACAGCTCTGTCCACCCTTCCACTCCTCACCGGGTCCGTTACCAATCCGTCGTGTTGCGAATTTACCATTCATTGAATGAAGCCCATTTCAGTCCACAAACTTCGTTTACCTATCTATCTTCTCTTCTATCTTATCTTATCTTATCTTATCTTATCTTATCTTATCTTATCTTCTATCTATTCTATCGTCTCTTACCAGGTGATAAACGTTGTAGAGATATCGTGTTGTATCTGGCTCTCGTCAAGCTGTAAGTCAGTCTTTTCCAGTGGGATCTCACGATCTTGGAATTCTAGCTTCTAGATTCATTGTTGCCTGGCTCAAGCTGGAGACGGGTGGCAGGAATTCCCGCTTCGGCAACGGCACTCCTACAACAAGACGTTGTTATACTAAAACAGCAAACACCAATATGGCTGCCATACTTTTAGGCCTTTTTCAAGGAACAAAAAAAAAGACCGCATCCTTGGGCTTACCACGAAGAGAAGAAAAAAGTCTCCAACACAAAAAAAAGAGTCGTGGAAAAGTCCCAGCAAGGAAAGAAAACGAAACATCGTGACTGACAATAGTTTTGGCTGCACGAGTTTATTATTTACAGCAATTTACATTACATCACTCACATTGTATCACAGATGATGAAGGACATTATGAACAGAGAGAATAAATAACACTTGTAAAGTAAATACGATAGCAAATAATCCGTCTTAACTGGTTTAAGAAACAAGAGAGGGATAAGTCAAATCGGTTCCCAGCTATCTGCAGGGTGCACGAACATCCAAGACACGGAAAGGGCGCAATACAGCAAAACCTATTGCACCACAACTAAAGTATCATGGGAGCGTGGGGGGGCGAAGTGCAGAGGGGGGGGGGATTGAGGCTTAATGGCGCGTCGACAGCTTGGTCATTAGCGCCATTCTCAGTCACAGTGCAGTGGCCCGGGTTGCCACTGCACCACACATTACAGAGACATTATTCTAACCCCCAATATAAATCTCGTCATATATCTGTACCTCCTGCAAAAATTGAAAAACACCGGACAGGAGGACAGACTTATCGCCCAATTGACGCGCAGTGTCATGCGGAAGATGGAAACGACGACGAACACCATCAAGATGGCGACAATCAACAAGGAAGTGATGGAGGAGAAGAGGTATTCCCCTCCACAGTTTCCACAGATGCTAAGAACTCGTGTAACGATAGCACTATTGACAGGACAGAATTGTCCCGTTAGCAAATTGTGTTTATTTTGAGGTTGAGTTCTGTTTTTCTGTATTGACTTTTTTCTCCGTCAATAATTTGAGATAAAGGATAAAAAATATCACAACGGTTTGAAAAATTTGAATTGAATCGTATGGAAATGGCATCTTTAAGTTGATTTCTGTGTATTACAGGACTCCTGCCTGGATCCACCTCCCCTCCCCTCCCCACAATCACAGGAAGCCTCAATGGAACATTTTTTTTATATACGAAATAAATTCCTATGACACCTGCCTGCATCTCTTAGTTTCCAAAAAAAAGTTTCAAATTTACGCTGAGATCTATAGAATATACTGGCTTACACGGCTCAACCGAGGTCCCCCACCCCCTCCCCCAACACACACACACACTACAGGTGGCCCTTACTTTTTTTTTATTATTTCAGATGAAAATTGCATTCGAAAAAAGTGTTTCTTAAAAAATATGCTACCTTGCAGCGTTTCCGCAATCCCTCCATCCCTCCCCTCCTCCGAGGAGCTCTGAAGTGCCGTTGGGGGGGGGGAGGGGGATTATGGGGGAGGGGTGTCCTTAGATCCCTGCAGTACATTCCTGGGGAGGCCCAACCCCTTCCAATCCGAGCCTGGTTGCCACTTTATTTGACGAATGTTAGGAACATTTTTAATCCATTTTATATGAAAAAGTTTAGTACCGTATCACTGAACATCATTATTATCCAAGCTAAAACTCAAAGAATAGTTTTTTTTTCTCTTTTAAATGTAAATGAAGTTCTTTTTCTCTCTGCCCTCTTCCGTTTCCACTGTTTTCTCAGATGTTTTCTTGAAACCTTGCTGCCCCTAATAGACTGAAAGGATTCCCTGCAGGGCCTGAAGGACTGGCGTGAAGCCAGCAAGTAGGAGTAACGCACTTAGCACGGGCAGGCTCTAGTCCTAGTTTTTTTTTTTTTAACTGCACGCACGGTCAAACCAGGCAAAACTATAGTCTACTTACACGAGAAAACAGTTTGGTAACTGTAAAATTGATTAAAACCGTGAATACATATTTTTTTTCCTAAACAGCATTTCGTGTTACCAGTATCACGCTTTTTTTTTTGTTTCTTAACACTTGTTAGTTTTTTTTTGTTTTTTTTTTTGTCTTCCTGCTAGGCACAGGCAAAAATTGTTTTTTATTGTTGTTTACCAAAAGACCAGCACGCAGATGAAACATTTTTTTAAACAATCAATATGAATATAGATCAATTTGATAAACTGCAGCCCCCAGTTGTTTTTTACAGGATAAAAAAAAAAACAATGATTCACGACACTGGTTCAAACTGATTGACACATAGATCATAAACCGCCCCCGCACCTGCGCCGTAATGACTATTTTATTACTTCCTGTATTCGTGATGTGGAAAGTAGTTGCGTCCACAAACCTGACAGTATTTATGGACCGTGTGTAAATTACATTGTCTTTTCTGGCACGCTTTTAAATTTTATTGTCATTTGTAAATCCATTTTACGAACAGGTATGCAAAAAATGTACATTGTCTGTGCATTTAGTAGAACCAAAGTTCAGTAGGTTCAACACGGTTTGGACCGCCCATAGTATAACCATGGCAGGAAAAGAACGGGTAGGTTTGCCATTCGGAGCATAAGAGCACCTGGAACGTGGTTGACTTGTTATACTCACCTTTATTCGTATAGAGCAGTGAGACGACGTAGTGTTATTGTATATAACTCTATGCTGGAGCCTTAATGGGTTAGCTGCAAGGGGCACTGCAGAGAGAAACAGAAGGGCGTCATACTGATACCGATGCTGTGAAGAGTGATTTCATAGACCTAAAACGTGCGATTTTTGTTGTTGAAGAAAACAACGTTATTTTAAGCCTAAGAAATCCGCTCTTCCGTTGTTTTTCCCTCCATTTTTATGTAGTGCACCTTGTAGTTATGCCTTCCAAAACCCATACTGGTGCCAATACGGCCGTAAATGTCACTGCTCTATATAGTCGCGTCTGATTTTTGTCAATACGAAGCTTAATATTATATTTACGTTTGTAATAATTTCCATAACCACACGTGCAGCTTATTCCCACTTTATTTTCAAAAATCAAGCTTAAACAATGGAGTTTAAGGGCACGTTTACGCAAAACCACTCGCTTTTGTATTCTCGCAGCTAGAAGCTAGAAATCACCTCAAATTCCAACTTGGCGGCGGTTTTATGTCTGCCACCTCGCAACGAAAACAGCAAATAACGTGGGTTCAGAAGCGTTTGGGAAAATTGTTTCGTCATGAAGAATTCTTTATATTATTGGCTCGGATTATAGGACTGCAAGTATTTACTCCAACGATATCGGATTTAGATAATCCATTTAGCGTTGTTACCACGGCAACGTCACCTTTGCCGTCGCGATTGAGTTCTAGCTGCGAGAATGCAAAGACGATTCGCTGCGTAAACGCGCCCTTACGACTAGTTTGTTTGATTACGAACGAGCCAATGAGCGAACAGGATCAAATTCCTGTTGATGCACCATCAGGGCTATAGAGGGCGTCTGACGGTTCCAAAGACGCAGTGCGATGCACGACGGACGCATTCTGCTTTGAAAAGAAAGGTGATTAAATTCAAAGCAACAAGCATTTGCAACGTTAAGAATGTTTGGTGGATACGGGAATGTGCCGCAATATATGTAAAAATAGACGGAGCCAGTAGGACGGGCGAAAAGCAATTAAAACTTATATTTCGGTACCAATACACTGGTAAGCCATACTTTCATCAGAGGATGGTAAAAAGATAAAAACACCTTACATAACGCTGTGTCCACCAAACAGGTGTCGGTAGGAAGCAAGCAAAAGAACGTGGTCTTGGTTTGGTGGACACCTGGATAGCGTTATGTAAGGTATTTTTTTTATCTTTTTACCATCCTCTGATGAAGGTACCGCTTACCAGTATATTGGTACCGAAATATGAGTTTCAGTTGAATTTCTCCTGTGCTACTGGCTTCGTCTCTTTTTACATTAAGAATAATTGTTAATTTTTTTTAAAGAATATCTTAAAGTTCATGTGCAGAAAATAAAAGAGAACAAATTTATACTGCATGCTTTTAAAGTCCATATATGTTTTTTTTTTTTGTTTTGTTTTTTTACTTCGGAATGCAATTCGTGAACGAGAAAAATTATCACTATTTAGTGGGGTGTTACGGTATTACTTCTGGAAAGTGCAATGAGTTTCCAGGACAGCAGCAACAAACCACTGCAAAGAGTCGGTATCCGAATACAAGTCAAATGAAGCCCAATAACTACATTCTGCATAAATACACTGTGTTTTACGATGCCTTCGACGATGCCGTTGCTACACGTGTCGTGTTTATTTGGTTAAATGTCAAACTGTTGTCTTTGGCGAAGGCTTTATCTGTTTTGTTTTCTTTGTGGTGTCTTTCCTCCGGAGAGAAAATATTTGTCTAACCCTTTGTTCGTGTTTACGTTTGGACAACTTGCAATAACATAATTAGGTTAGCGCCAATTCAATTGGACAAGACGATAATTCGACCGATAAGACAGAATGAAAGAGGCAAACGGATTTACAAAGACAAACTGGAAATAAAAAGACTTAGTTTCGACAAGGTTCGTTTGAATAACTCGAATCTTGTTGCAAACTGCAGAAAACCGATGGTTTCGTTGCTGAAGTGTCTTCACGTCGTTTTCGTATACAACAGTAATATTAACGAAAATTCGATCTTGCTTCCTAATTTCAAGATGTGAGAAAACGAAAAATGATCAAACAAATTCTGCCTTCGCCAATAAAAATGCCACGAAATGTGCTCTTCTATTAAAGTCGCACAGAGGTATAACATTTTTACTGTGCGCTTGTTAAAACCAATATTCATCGTAGGTACAGCAATTAGTGGAGAAGTACGCAAAAAACCGTACTGACACCTATAGAATAAGACATGTGACAAAATTGTGCGCCAGTATCAATTGTGACAGCATCAAAAGCGATCTTTGTATGCTTACTGACGGTCACATTTTCCTATGTGGACCGGTTCAACTCAGACTGTAATATTGTGATAGCATCAAAAGCGATATTTATATGGTTAGTGAGGGTCACACGTTCCTATGCAGTCCGATTCAGGCTTGTAATACACGCTGCAGCTACAATTACTATTTTATTTTTTGCTAAAAAAGGATTGATATTAGGTTCATTGGCTCATACACTGAGTAACGATCCACATTCAATTATTAATGTTAAACTCTCCAGGTTCGCTTTTGATGAAGCCACAATCCATGTTGGTGCACGTGTGTGGTGCATAGCTCGTTCGATGGGACTTAACTTACTATATATTGTGCGTACGACGACGTTTTGGGTTATAAAAAGCTTACAGTATTCATGTTACTTATTTTGCATTGTACGTTTCAGTACAAAAGCATAAAAACAGTTGGAATTTACACGACCAGAAGTGTATATTAGAGTTCGTTTACGCACGAGAATTTCAGAAAATTGGACGGGGGGCGGCAGAGGGGCTAACAATGCTGCAACATGTAACAATGGGGCAACAATAGGCGAGGCGCACATGATCGGATTACAGCTCACTCGAACAAGATCCAACGATGCTTGGGCGCAGGGTAAGTGACATTGTCTTGTGCGTTCTACAGCCCCAGTAAATAAATTAAATCGTCTTTTAACTCGTCGAGAACCAAAATGAAATGGTGTCGGTTTTCGCTTAAATGTTTCAGTTTTAAACCGAAGTCGTTAATTTTGAGGCCTGGGCAGCCGATATGACTGACTGACTCATGTAATTCTTCGATGCGGGCTTTGGGAAGCCAGTTGAATTGTTTCCGCGATTGTTTGCCATGATACTGCATCTGCCTGCAACAATACAGAATCCATTGAGCTGAAACATGCTAAATCGACGCGCCATTAAGCCTCAATTCCCCCCCCCCCCCACATGCTAAATCTAGACACACGCTAGTGTGTTGCCAACAAATAATAAACTTGGCCCAAAGCTTGGGTAGAACCTGAACAGAAATACGCGTTTTTAATGTTCTGTTTTTTCGCAGACAAAATTGGGTCGGCTCGTAGACATGCCTTACTCAAGATAGACCAAACTGTACCAATTACAATAAAAAGGAAGTGGAAAAAGCCAACAATTTACCTGAAAAAAAAAAAACGGCTTCGCCATTTAGGAAAAAAAAACATTACAGCTCGTATCCCCATACTCACAGCCGGAAAGGTGCACGAATAAAAACGGATTAGAGTTCACTCGAACGCAACGAACTATAATTTGAACTCCAATTCCAGGGAACAAGGATTGCGACATACCAGCCTCCATGTACACGTATACATCTACGTCACTAATCAAACAAACAAAGCGGTTGGATATTTAAAAAAACACCTACACAAAATACAACATAATACACGCACATGAAACAGAAGGAAAATCTAATTCCATAAAAATACATACAGAAAATGAACACGTTATAATTCTCACGAACTATAACTAAAACAGAAACCATAAAATACAAACATAGTAAAACAAAAAGCTGCCTTAACTAGGAGTCTGCTTGTTTCACAAATTATAAATATCCACAAAATACATATAGAGCCACTCACACGAAACAGATTTAAAATATAAAACAACAAACACAAATGTAAAAAAAAAAGCCTCTATAATACACAAATTAAGCGCACACAAACATACACATCCATATGCACCTCAACATTTCAAACACAAACTGCGTTTCTGACATGACCATTGGGTAAAAACGGTCCTTGTTCCCTGGAATTGGAGTTCAAATTATAGTTCGTGGCGTTCAAGTGAACTTTAATACGTCTTTACTCGTACACCTCCACGGCTGTGAGTATGGGGATACGAGCTCCAATGTTTTTTTTCTAAACGGTGAAGCTGAACAAAAAAGTTTTATTTTATTTTATTTAAACAATGGCCGTCGGTGCTGGTAATCTTATGACAGTTATTTAATAACACCTTCAGAGTTTAGTGTTTATCCATTGCAAAAATGAAGAATTTGGGTCAGGAGGGTTTCTTTTTCAGTAAATATGAATGGGACCTTAAGAAAATTTAAGTCTGTATTTTATTGTCTTGTAACTGATTTGTGTTTATGCTGAACAACGGTTTAAAAGTTATGGGGAAAAAATCAGGTTTTTGGATGCCATTTTCCGTCATCATGGTAGATTTTTCGCAGACTTCAATATGACTAACACATGGAGAACACAGTGGGGCTATTATGTGAACCGCCGAGGATGATAAGTGAGCAATAATAAGGACAAAGCAATTCACGTGAAGAGACCTCTTTTCGAAAAAATAAATCCGTGTATTCTTCGTTTATCACAGAGTCGTTCTAAATCTGTTAAATAGTTGTAGACCAAATCCACATTTTCAACGTTATTGTGGATATTAACCAAATTGTGTTCAACCATCCATGTAAGGAGTGGTAAACAATGATAGCCCTCCCCTCCTCAGAGTAAACTAAGCATGATAGGGAAAAAATGAAAGTACCGATAGGTAACCCATTTTATTGTGGGTGTAAACTCACAAGCTCAATATTCAGTGCTCACTCCACTGGCGTCACGAACAGATTGAAGACACCAGGGTAGGAAGATAAAAGTGACTCAAAAAGATCCGTGTTGGTTATGGCTGCGCGGTTATTTGGTAAGGGCGTGTTTACGCAGCGACTCACCTTTGCATTCTCGCAGCTAGAACTCAATCGCGATGACAAAGGTGACATTGCCATGGAAACAACGCTAAATGGATTAGCTAAATGGATTAGCTAAATGCTAAATGGATTAGCTAAATGGATTAGCTAAATGGATTAGCTAAATGCATCGTTTGAGTAAATACTTGCAGTCTTATAATCCGTGCCAATAATATAAAGAATTCCTCATGACGAAACAATTTCCCCAAACGCTTCTGAACTCACGTTATTAGCTGTTTTCGTTGCGAGGCGGCAAACATAAAACCGCCGCTATGTTGGAATTTGAGGTGATTTCTAGCTTCTAGCTGCGAGAATGCAAAAGCGAGTGGTTGCATAAACGTTCCCTTACACCTCCAATACCAGCAATGTGGGCATCATGAAACTTGGTGTCATGGTAAGGGCTTGTCCCCACGCGCATTTTAAGCCCAACCACAAGTCCATGCGCATCTTGTGGGCAGAGTGTTAAATAAAAAAAAAATATTAAAAACCCACGCGACAGCCCCCTGGAAGATGCTGCACTGCAGTGCAATCCACATGTGCGTTGAACTCCATTTCCTGAACGCAGCATCGATGCATCTCTGTAATGTGTGGTGCAGTGGCAACCCGGACCACTGCACTGTGACTGAGGTTGGCGCTAATGACCAAGTTGTCGACGCGCCATTAAGCCTCAATCCCCCCCTCCTCCATCGTAGCACGACTAAATCGAATTGCTTGAGGTTCGGAAAGCATCCTTTTTTCAACATTTTTCTTCAAGATGGATCCAACATTTTCACACACATTCAGAAAATAGAGTTTAACATGGAGCTTTTTGAGTCACTTTTGTCTTCATACCGTGCTGTTCAATCTTTTCGTGACGCCAATGGAGTGAACACTGAATACTGAGCTTGTGAGTTTACACCCACAGTAAAATAGACTACCTATAGAGCAGTGACACGACGTAGTATTACTGTATATAACTCTATGCTGGAGCCTTAATGGGTTAGCTGCAAGGGGCACTGCAGAGAGAAACAGACGGGCGTCATACTGAAGCCGATGATGCTGTGAAGAGTGATTTCTTAGACCTAAAACGCGCGATTTTTGTTGTTGGAGAAAACAACGTTATTTTAAGCCTAAGAAATCCGCTCTTCCGTTGTTTTTCCCTCCATTTTTATGTAGTGCACCTTGTAGTTATGCCGTCCAAAACCCATACTTGTGCCAATATGGCGGCAAATGTCACTGCTCTATTTGTACCTTCATTTTCCCCCTATCATGCTTAAGGTGGGGAGGGGGTAGTTTGTCACCCAGTACTATACATTGATCGGACAAAAATGTCAAAGAATATTCCTACCAAACGTCGCGTAACGTTGAATAGGCAGCAACCAAACTTCCAAAAGATCGAGTTTTGTAAAATACCTGGTTTGCTTCGCGTACTCGGTGAATGGCAGGCAGAAGTTGATATCACAAATATTTCTCCGTCAAGGTTAACGTGCTCAATTTGAACTGGTAATGAGATGCCAGTTTTAAAGCTAGCACTGATTTCGATACATTTACGTCAACGGAGATGACCTGGTTAGTGTTACCCCAGGGAAGAGCGATGCAGGCTTGAATCGATTCGGACTGGCCGGCCGATCTAAATTTTCGCAACCCAAGAATACTTGCATTCGCCAGTCACGTTCGGAAGAAAGTGCAAAACTGACTCGTTCCGATATCTGATGCGAAGTTCGAAGTGCTTTTGAATTATGTACTGCGTTGCATCAGTCGGCCCACGCCTATGTTTGACGGAATTAATAAATTATACTTGAGTGATCCTTAAAGATGATAGATAGACCAACCAGGCAGGGAATGAGATATCTTCACTTCGTTAGGGCTTGTTTACTCCACGACCTCACGAAGCATTCTTGCAGTTGGGATTGAACTGCTAGTCACCAAGTTTTGGCATAGGAACTTGCAAGGCAAAAAGTAGCATTGATAATCACGAAATGTACTTAGATAAAGGGGCTAAGCAAACCTACATTCTCATCCCAAATAGTTTCTTGTTTCTTTCAAACCAAAAAGCAACTCCAGACTTTGCCAGATCACCAATACAGTAATGAAGATGCGGAAACAAAACCCACAAATCGGTAAATTCTCGTTAAGTTCTGGATGCTAAGGATACGGCAGAACGATAAGGATGTGTTATTCAGTTTTTGCAGAAACGGTTGTTCGGGACTTCGAAAATTCTTCCCCACCTCAAAAAAAATTGAATTGATCAATTTGGTCATTTGGGAGTCTCTGATAATGTGTTCCTGTGTGTTGGCATGCCATGCATTTATTTTTCTCGAAGTCATTCAGCACTGCACGATAGAGAGCTTGCAGGGGCTGGGAGTTTAGATTCCACCAGGTAGCTCAAGACGTTATTTCTAATTTCCACAGGTTCTCTTTCATGCTCTCTTTCAGCATCTCTTTCAGATTCTCTTTCGTGAGGAAATAGAATCCGTTGGAAGACGACAGAGCCAGTAGATGAAATTTATTTCATCCAGTAGAAAGCCAGCAGATTTACCAGTAGATGAAATTTCTCAATGACGAGTATCTCTTCAACGAACATCGACGGAAGGCAGCACATGCATGTCATTGCATTGGTGCTTCATTCCGTACTTTGAATTTGAAGAGCGTCTTATCCCAACGGTCAGTACTTCGTGCTAAAACATTGTAATGTTATGGTGTGTG
>JAHWFP010203574.1:15143-27026 GCA_023313725.1 Lithobius niger
GTGTGTGAAAATGCTTTGTTAGGTTAGAACAATGCTTTGAACAATACCTATCAATCAATTTGGAGACTTAAAAAAGTTTAAAAGGGCAATTCCTCACGGTCCCGACGTAGGAACGAGTTTGACTATATGAAAAAGGCACTATTCCTTATCATTCCTATCTAATGGAATTAGTACGCTTTCAGCTTTATACTTTGTTAATCACGGGCGGAAGGGGGGAAAAAGAAGAAGTCCGCAAAATGACCAACCAGTTTCGCACGTTTTGCCCCGGTCATACATTTTGGGTGCTATCTTAGTTTTGTCGCGTTTGAGGATTAGAAGCTGGTCACTAAACCAGATTACTGCAAAAAGAGTGTCTCTCAACAACCAATCAGCATTCATCTTTCTTACCACCATTTAGTCAGCAAGGTGCTCGATAAAATTTGCCAGAATTTGATGTAAAATGCGAACATACAAGAGTCCGGCTTATTTACTGATTGTTGGAGTTCCTGTGTTCCAGGGCTTTGTATCTGTTCACCGGCAAACTATTTTTTAGGGAAAAAAGGGAGACATAAATAAATTCTTGTTGTAGTTCTAGTCTAGACGATTGAAAACGAAGCCTTGTTTTACGTCGCCAGAATCCCAAAGGGTCCATCATGTTCCTGTGGTCGTGACAGTGGACTTAACATTGCATCAAATTGGTGCTTTTCAGCCAAAATGACTTGACTGAATTTGTCTTTAAGGACTACTTAGCACGCTCCTGCTTTAATCGAGAACTCTGTTTGGTATTTTAACCCTTTAAAACTCATGGTAGTGTACCTTTAACAGAGAGAAAGAGAAAGGGAGATACGTAGCGCCAGAAGGTTTTCTATCAGCGTGTGTGTGGACGAGGTGACGGTGCGGAAGACACAGCTGGCTTCGACCGCAGGTAGCTTTCGATAGCACCATTGGGATCCGGGCAACCTGTGATTAAATTCAGAACGTTATGTGTGGCTCTGCCAAAGTCTTTACGGCGGCAACTGGTCAAAGGGGTGTGATGGTACTCGAACAGGAAGGTTACTTGATTTGTGCCAGCGAGGACGGTTCGTCCACGTATAATGTTGTTGCTGTTGGGATTGATTAAAAGACACGAGGCCAGAGGCTTTCACGTCTCAAAGAGGATGGCTTCTTGCGGCCAACAGATTCTGTCTTTAAGCTTTTGGGGCTTTTCAAATAGCTTAAAGTCTGGCTGAGTCGAATATCGTTTAAAGTGTCTTCAGTTGCAACACGGAAATGCGAGTGCTTGCAAAATGAAAGAAGCCTAATACCAGTGTTACATTTCTAGAGCTACTACAGCAGACTGTCAGGGTTTGGCTAGGACCGGGGTCCGCATAATCCTTAGGAGTCCTTCCTCATGTTTGGATGGGTATACTAATTAGTTTACGACGCTGCCGTGAGGACCTGTTCCTGGACTAGTTACCATGAAAGCTAAGCCTAGTATGAGTCAGCGTTTACTTTTAAAGCTGATGAAGCAATGGCTATGGATAGGCTTCGCCAATTCCAACACGATTTCGTTGATAAACAATACCGTGTTTGTCTAAATTTCAAGACATATTCCCTGATCATTAACAGCATTCCCACGTTCACCATCAACTCTATTTTATTGGTACTATTCTTACGACCAAGGCGGCCATCTTTTCTAACAATCAGCCCACCTAGGCAACCCACAAGCTTTGTGGGGGTTCCACGGGAACCCTGAGCAAATCGAGTAGCCGCATCCCAGTGGTTAGCGTTTTTATCTCCAAACTAACTGAATGCCAGTTCGAAACCCTCAACTGACCTAAGAGACTTTAAAAAATCACTAGATATTAATTAATGAGTAAAAGTTAAAAGCAACGATTGGTAAAGAAATGCTTTCGGAGTAGAGGCATGAAACTATAGCCTTCAGGAGGCGCGATAGAAACTTACTGCCCTTTCACACGCGAGTTTCCAAAATAGTCGACTTCCGGAGCAGGGTTCAGAGGCTATCTGGCCTTAAGTCATCTGAAGCATCGTGTGAACATGAACCAGATCAATTTTACACCTTACCAGATGTTTTAGGAGTAAAGTTTTGTAAAGCAGAGTTTATCCCTATGTTTACTAAACTTTACTCCTAAAATATTTCATAGGGCGTAAAATTGACCTGGTCCACGTTCACACGATGCTTCAGAGACGACATAAGGCCAGATTACCAAAATCTTATCTGGAATTCGACTATTTTGATAACTCGTGTGTGAAACGGAAACCTCCGAACCGGAAAACCATCGAGCTCGGCAGGAGTCGAGAAACTATCCGTAGCACGCCAGAATGGATGTCATAACTGCTGAATGAAACTGGTATTCTTTCACCCTAAGTCTGAAAATGACTTTGCTGGTTGGAAAACGAGTGTTTTCCTTTTCCAGTTACTGATCAGGGCATATTATTATCTTCAATTAATCTGTAAGGGTGGAGCATCATACTTGGCGCAAGTTAATTAGAGCTCTCACTCTCAGCAACCATGAACACCAGAAATTTAATAACTGCAAAGAAATATTTAATAATAATAAAGATATTTATTTCCATAATAAAGAAAATGGGAAACAGGGAGGGACTGTTAGGATCCGCTAACACCTGTCTCGCATTAAAAGGATCAAGTCGAGTGTGATAATAATAATATAATAATAAAGACATTTATTTCCATAATGATGAAAATGGAAAACAGGAGGGAAAATAGAAAACAGCCTCTAATATCTCTCCATTTTTATAGAACAGAAATGTTATTTGATTCACCGACTACTGGCGATGCCCTAGTCAGAAACACGGTGCAATCTGAGATGAGAAACGAAATTTGGGATTTTTTAGTTTTCTGGGAACCCTTGCCATGCGACCGTAGCAAAAACAATAGAAATTTGCTGTCGATGCCAGAACGGTTTCTCACTGTATTTAACCATGCTTGAATAAAACACACCCCCTCTAGAATACCTTCTTGTAAGCCAGGGTAAGAGAATGACGTGACACTCCTCCTATTAACCTTCTTTCCTCTTGTTGGTATTCTGAAAGAAAGGGTGCATTTTAAATCTGTATGTGCCAACTGCGAATTCTTGCACATAAATATTTGACAATACCTTACTCTCGTGACGTCACCACGCACCAACTATTGATTCGTTTGGCCCTCAATATCTGTGGAAACGGATCGTGAGAGATGGAAAACATTAGATTGATATTCAAGCCCGCTCGTTGGAATAGAGATTGGTTGGCATCCAAGTAACTGGGTAGTCGTTCCCAACAGGCAAGAAACCCTGCCCTACAGCCGCAAGTCTAATAGTTCAAGCGATATCATAAATCAATACAGGGAGAAATAAGAGTGGCAATATACGAAAAGGCTCTATTTTATTACTTTCAAAATACAAGATGAATACTGCAACTATGGTAACAAAAGAAGCCTCAGAATTAATAAAACCAAGCAGCAGTTTAACCACAATAGCAAAAGAGAAACTACTGATACGATGAACCGCTGCAGAGGCATTTACCCTAAAGATACTGTCAAAAAATCGACTGAAACTGGCGGATCACAGCAGAAGTGGTACAGTTGGTAAAAGATTAAAGACTGGTCTTGTGAGAACACAAGATGCACTGGAACCAGTCTCAATTGGGTCTCGAACCAGGACTTCCCACATACTAGGTTGGGCAGTCTACCACTACGCTAGAGAGTCTGGTCTAATAAACGGGAAGTCCTAGCTTCGAGTCCCAGCCAGGAAGTCGACAAGTTAGTGTATCTTGTATTCCAAATGACCAGTCATTAACGCAGACGGTTTTCTTCGTTTACGTTTCACCTTGTGACATATTCTTTATGGATACAATTGGGTTTCTGGGTCAAATTCCACACTAGGAAGCTCGGGGTACTTACCGCGGACTCTTGGCAAGCCAACGCACACACAAGATGATGAGGCAGTACTTTAAAACGGAAGAAACAACAAACATGAAATCAGACAATTATATCGTATTCCTTGGTCATGATTACTTTATTGAAAATTGATGTAGATTCAGGAAATACCACCTAATAAAATTCAAAATTGGTTACAACAAACAACACTTACTAAACCGTTTTACCCAAACTCGTGCACATAAATTGAATTTTACTTTCGTAAAACGTACTTCATAATTTTTAAATTCGCTATTTCCTTTTATACAACCTTTTAATAATTTCATAGTTTATCACCAGCTGCATTACTTTTAGGAAATGTAGTGGATCATTTGTGGCGCAACATGGCGATTCTTCCTCCCTTCTTTCAGAAATCCAGAAGACCGTTGACCAGGTACAACCAATTATTTACAAAGACTTTTTTTTTTACGGATACTTTCCTTAAAGAATTCATCTAGAAAACCGTTCTCTAAGCCAAAAAAAAAAGGTTTAGAATCTCTGATAACATTGCTGCCCATGATACCTACCGCTCATGCTGTGAATCTGACGAACATGGGCCCCAGACGGAAATGTAATTTCACAAAGGAACTGGATGTCTTGTACATGCTGCAAGATATGTGCAGCTGCGAATTCCTGTCCGTACCAACTTGCCATTGTACCTTGCATTCAATTTGACAAAAGGCCCCGCTGCTCTCCGCAATGACCACACGTGCCAATGCCGGAAACGCAGGTAATTTTGCATAGAGACGGCGAAACCCCTGCATCCTTGTTTCCGCCAAAACATTAGGAAAATTTTAAAGGAGTCGAGCCCATCGGTGTATAGCTTTGCAAAATTTAAAGACATTTTCTTGCTGTGTTAAGTTAAATTCAAATTAGAGAATTTAAATTTTGCGTTCACCAAATAAGACGATGGTAAATTTACAATGGGATCTCCCCGTTAGGAGATATTTCTGTCAAGTGTATTGAATTACTGCTGTAATTCTTCATGGAGATTCCAACATTAAGTACCAAATTGAAACTTATCTAATTTATTCAATCCGTCGTGGTATTTTAGCAAAGAAATTCCCCCGTGTTTCGCACGTGGGAAGTTAGCCAGTGTTCAAATAGCAGTCTGTTTGAAAAAAAAATTACCAATAACTTTCAGTGCATTTGGTAGCTAATTGTCCTTTTTTCTAATTGGGAAAATGATGTCACGTGTTATACCTGATGCCAATGTAACAAGACGGAAATCATATAAATTCAACTTTCCATGTTTAAACTTTGCTGGTAATTACATACAATTTTAATGGTTAAGTTGAGCACTTTCCCTAGTTCGTTAAATGATGAAAATAACATGTTTGAATAAATAGAGCACGATTTGATTCAAATGGGAAACGAAAATTCTCCCTTAAAAGCACAGCGCTCTTGCTTTTAAATGTATAATTTTAACGTTTTGGCACTTAATTCCTTTCCGTCAACAATTTTCCCTCGACCTTCGATCTCAGGAACCTAAATCTGGAAAGGAGTTTCGTGCTAAGACGCCGAGATTATTGATTTCGTAAAAGTCTAGACCTAGCTCATAAGTTAGATTCCAGCAGAAGTTGCAAAGAAGAAATTTAGATAATCTACCTAAACGAGTGCCAGTATGCCTTTAATGAACGGCGGAAAATCAAGATCAACTTGTGACGCAATTGCCAGCACGTTACCGTCAATAGAGCAGCGTCATGTGACGTCATATTGGCTACGAGACACCATTTGGAGGTAACAGCTACAAGGTGCGCTAGACTAAAATGTAACGGAAAACAACGGCACTTCTAGTCAAGACAGTGCTTTGAGAGCGGATTTCTTAGGCTTAAACTAACGTTGTTTCCTCCAACAACAAAAATCGCGCGTTGTAGGCTTAAGAAGTCCAGTCTAATAGCATTGGCTTCAATAAGACAATCTTCCTTTCTCCCTCCAGTGCTCCTTGCAGCTAACCCAGTTACTGGCTCCACCACAGAGTTATATGACACAATAATACTACGTCGTGTCACTGCCCTATAGGTTTATTTACAGCAGTGTTTTACTTATATAGGTTATACCATTATCGATTTCTTATTTTATTCGACGTATCGTTCGTCACAAGGAAGCGGCCATTAACGTCACTTGAGAGAACGACCAGACTCGAGCAACCACTGTGATTTCGCCATAAAAGGTAAAC
Source organism: Lithobius niger (assembly GCA_023313725.1). NCBI lineage: Eukaryota > Metazoa > Arthropoda > Chilopoda > Lithobiomorpha > Lithobiidae > Lithobius > Lithobius niger. Next base: position 21,218 of record JAHWFP010203574.1, read on the forward strand.
ATTCTTCACTGAATGACCCTTCATAAATAAACAAAGACACAAGGCCATTTTACATTTACATTGCCTGTTCCATTTGTATATAGTTATCATTAACAGAACCATGTGGCTTGCCGTCTTAAAAGCCTACATACTTGCAGAAAGTCTGTTTTAAAAAAAATGTAGCGATGCGTTACATATGTAATTTTTTTTTTCATTTGGCGTGGTTTTCCAGCCTTCCACACGGCTAATTTTTTAGTGTTGTCACATTGCCACAACATTATTTACGACCACAAAGATTGCGATGAAACAAAAACTGCTATAGAGTCATGACAAAAATGCTATTGATGCTAAATGATGACAAGAACACGCAGAAGTCATATGCCCTATTACACAATCAGGAACAAAGTTATTTAAACTACTAGGCTAAACGCAGGATAAAAAAAAAACCAAGGTAATAGGTGTTATTAAGGCAGCAGCAGCTCGAAGCTATGCGCCCTATCAAACCGAATAGAAACCACATTTCGAGTATACAATGAGACCAATAATCCAACCGTACGCATGCACAAAGCAGGCATGCTCTTCATGCTTGTGCATGCATACTACAACATGAGCTCCCTGAGCACTAGATAACAGGAAGCCAGCAATTACGAATGCGTCTTAGATACAGCACAAAAATCAGCAACCGCTTTGAGCCTCGCTAGAGAACCCTTGTCGGAGGCGGAGAGGAGGGCTTCAAGGGTCACAGATGCAGGAATCCAACGTGCCAATCTCACGCACTGCCTGCAGAACATCGTGCAGGACAGGAGGTGGTGTTCGACAGTCTTCCACTCCACGTGATGGACAAAGGGGTGAGGATACCCGCACTAACCTAAACCTGTGAGACTGCAGAAGTGAATGTCATGTCCGCAAACGTGTAAGAACTCTTGCAGCTCAATTCGGGAGAGAATCCGTCGCCGAAACATAGCAGCACTTCTGCTGCACAGAATAAAGGGTTCTCCCAACAGACCAAGACGCCACTCTTCGTTCCATGCATTCAAAGTCCTGTTGCGCAAAATTATTCGTTAAGATCGGACCGACTGTGTCAGGAACAGCTCAGTTACATGTGAGCCGCATGCTTCCCTCGCCAGCTCGTCAGCTTGCTCATTGACCCCACTCTGCCCCTTAACCCACCGAAGAGCTACAACTGAGAGACAGTCCAGAGTTTGTGACATATCGTGTAGATAGCGGGATCAGAAACATCCAGAGATGCCGCAGCATGTTTGAGCATGCTCAAGCTCGAAAGGGAATCTATCACAATAGTGTAAGATGAGACACTGAAATCAAGTGCAACATCTAACGCAACCGAGATCGCAGCCAGTTCGCACTGTTGGCTTGAGCCGACTGCACTCAGACGTCTGGTCAGGACGAACTTAAGCGAGTCGCAGTGAAACGCGGCATCACAGTATACGTCGCACTCTGTGGCTGCTGGTTCAAATAACCTGACAATGTTGGGGCACCAAACCCATGGACTCGGAGGGACTACATGGCCCACACTGAGTAAGTTGAACTGTGCAGCCCTCAAGAGAAGGGACACACCTCCGCCCACTATCCCGAGCCACCGACGAATGGTTGCACTGGCAGTGGAGTAATCCAGAAGAATGTTTCCTATGCGATCTGACATTCCTCTTTTGAGGTTGTGCATGCACATCGTCAACAACAGTTCATCAGCACGTAGACGAAGTGACGGCTCATTTCTCTCGACACAAAGAGCCTGTACAGACGTTGTCACAAGACTTCCACTGAGTTCCGCTCAGGAACGGCAAGTGCAAATCCAGCATCGACCGGATGAATCCTCTGTAAACCGCCATGAGCGATCCTCTGCGCACCGTCCTATGCTTTGCCAGCACTTTCAGGATCGACGAGCGCAATCGAACCCTAGCCTTGAGAGCAGCGACATGCTGATACCATTCAAGGCCACTGTCTAGTGTCACCCCTAGGTACCTGACCGCCGGTTTAGAGGAAATCGCTACACCGTCGACCACAACCCGCACTGGTACTCCTGCAACCGATCTGTAAGGGGAGAGCACAACAAGTTCCGTCTTCGCAGGCGCCAGCGAGAAACCTCTCTCACTGAGACACACAATGATGGACGTGAGAGCAGCCTGGACATGCGTTAAGCCAGACTGCAGGTCACTACCAACAAACCACATTGCCACCTTGGCCTCAAGCTGCACTGTGACTGAGGTTGGCGCTAATGACCAAGTTGTCGACGCGCCATTAAGCCTCAATCCCCCCCCCCTCAAGCTGCATGCCAGGACAACAAAGAAGCTAAGCAAAACAGTGCCAACGGACGAGTGCCAAAATGCCAACATAGCATGGAAACATGGAGCTTTCCAAGCTTTAGACGTCACTTTCCAAACTTGACAGTCTTGGCTATTTTTAAAAGTACATTCTGCTTCTGGATGGCCTGTTTGATAAGATTATACAGAGAAGCATTGTAATATGTTGTATAATTCTTTTACTGTTTTCACTGTGTTCCTGAATAAGCTACAACCTAATGATAGTCAACAAAATTAATCCTAAACTATGACCTATAATGAATTCGTGAGAATATCTTCAATTATTTTACGTTTGAATTACTCTTCTAAAATCTGGTAAAGCCAAGAAATAAACGCTGGTTGCATTTACTTATTCTTCGTCGTTTTTACAAATAATTAATAAATAACACATCCAACACTTAATAAAGTGGCAGACAGACCACCTCCAACAAAGTCGAAGGTAGAAGAAACTAATACTCGTAAACTTAAATTGGCCCAATAGTATACAGGTTGGTGCATAACCTTTGTCCAGGGGTCTGTAGAAAAGGTGGTTGGATGTACCTTATAACTGAATGTTCCAGAGCACGTTGGTGCTGTTCTCAAAGATGCTGTTGAACCTCTCATGATTATGGAACACGATGAAAACTGTTATAGTTGAAAGACTCCATGACATGGAAGAGAATACAGTTCCTTTCGAGCATCTATTACGTTGTTATCCGAAACGATTGGTGCTGTAAGGGCAGCCAGTGGCGGACATACCTCATACTAGTTATTTTTAGGTGTAGAATTCATTATTGAAGCTAAATACAATTGTTGCATTCATACTTTTTTTTCATTATGGTTCCAGATCCCTGGACAAGGTTATGCACCACCCTGCACATTGCCAGATAATTTAGCTGACTTAAATATCAAGCATTACAGAGTATTAGAAGCCTGTAAATTGAACAAACAGTATACGATTGCATCCAACATTTCAAACGAAAATTCAGTTTCAGTTTCATAGGTTTAATAATCAAACACATGAAGATCCTGCCAAGTATCCGTCATTACCTGAGGTAAACCTAGGCTAAAATAGTCAATAATACCAATAAAAGCTACGGATATGATTTTTTCCATGGTTTTTATCGATTTTATTGACTATCGTAGCCCTTGTTTACCTCAGGTATCTATTTAGGAGGATATAAATGTGTTTCTTCTTAAACCCTTCATAATGAACCAGAATTTTGTTCGAAACGTTGGGTGTTAATGTATGTTGTATGTGTACTTTACTAGCTACCAATCTTGAATTCTGAAAACAGTTTACAAGCAGAAAAAAAGTCTAGTAAGAAGACGGGTAAACATGAGCATTAGTCCATACCCGTTTTCCAAGCTGGAAGCGACGATAAAGGAGCGCAGCCAATAACATTTGTGGCAGCCAAACAGGAAGTGACGTCACAAGGCCCAACATGGCGTCCAATTGAAACGGAAACGGCCCTAAAAAAGGTTTAGAACAATGGAAAGGCTGATCAGGATGTACTTGGAGGCTCGACACGCTGCTGATCAAAGCCATAACGCCAGAAGGAGCGGATCGACTTTGCTAGGTAATTTCAATCGAATACTTCTATAGGAACTTACGCATGCCACAATCGACATACGAACGAGGAATCCCGAAAATGTTAGGAATGGCGGAAGTCAGACTGGAATGCAAGGCCTCTGGCGAATTACGACTTAATTATGACTTACCATCATGCCACCATCCCCCACCTAGTTGGACAACCTTCCACATAATCATGCTAGTGATCAGAAATACTTAATAAAGCTTCTGATCAGGAAGAAATCCGGGAATCACTTCAAGAGTTTTTAATATTGTTGCATAATTTTTTTTTTAAATTTGTTTTCGTAGCTTGACATTGCCTTTGTTTACACCGTTTCTGTTACACAATAACAGCAACAATCGTGTAAAAAAAAATTAAGCATCTAAAAATTTTACGAATAAATATAACCGGTTGTTGTCAGCAATTTAGTTTAGGAATCATTTTTAAAGAATGTCGAAAATATGCCTGAATAAATATGCAAACTTACTGAAAGAGCTTTACAGTCTCTTACATTACCGTAAACAATGCTGGCAGGGATTTTACCAGGTAAAAGATGAATTAATCTGCGGCCGTGGGTAAACAAGATTAAAAAATGCCTCCTAATAGGCGGAAAAACAGCCATAAAGACATCAAAACCAACTTACAACTTTTAATTTTCGGCATGCAGTTGATGTCTTGGTCGCAACAAACGCGCTGACGTGTAAAAACCTCTATGAAGTGGGTCTGGCTATGAAAAATTCGCAATCTTGGGTTAGTTGCAGATGGACCACTGACCTCTGCACGCTGTTGACTGGTAATGATTTATAAATATCACGCAATTTGGAAAAATTTGATATTTATAAATCATTACCAGACAACAGAGTATAGAGGTCAGTGGTCCATGTGATACTAATCCAAGATGGCGGATTTTTCATAGTTAGCCCCACTTCGTAGGGGTTTTCATGTGTTCATTTTATCGCGTTTGTTGTGACCAAGACATCAACTGCATGCCGAAAACTAAAAGTTTGTGTTCGTTTTGATGTATTTGTAGCTGTTTTTCCACCTACCAGGAGGCATTTAGGAATCTTGTTGGTTTATCAGAGTCCTATTCCCAACAATCAGTTTTGTTGACTTAGGCCTACTTCTCAGGCAGCCAGAGCAGACTAACAGCTCTGCTACCATTCAACCACAACGGCAACGGCTGGTATTCAAATACTTTACGTTTACGAATGAGTATCGCCTATATTTGGGTTTTTTTTTTACTTGCTTTGGCTAGGTTATTAAAAGATTCTTAGCATTGTTCCTACGCAAGTTCGTTTAACACTCGCTTATCACTCCACGATCTCCCCTTTTTTGAGTAATTTGCAGACGGAGCTGAGAACACTCATCTTATTCCAATTTGTAGTGAAAATTGCATCAACTGATGTGGAATTACTGCTTCGTTTCTCTTTTAACATTGGCTTCGTTAAATATCCATTTCCATCTGAGACGCCCACTCCACCGCAATGCGTGGTTATAAATCAAATTCACAACGCCTACAAATGGAAAGAGAGAAAGAGGGCTAGAGATAAAAAAGTTCTAGCACTAACTTTTTTTTTATGTCCAGGACGTAACAGCGTGCGCGTGACTGTTCGATGGAGTACGCCCACCTGCGCGTGAGATAAACTCATCTTATCCTTGACTTTTATGACGAAACAAAATGGTGGACAAAAGGTTGGGGCACTACTAAGATGAGTAGGAGTAAAAGATTTCCTAACATTTCGAAAGGCTAGCTGCCTTATCTGGTCACATAAAGTCCGCCGTAAAAGGGGATATTAGAATCTGTATACTGTAACTAAGATCGTGGGAAGGTTTGTTTGTTTGTTTATTTGTGTATCCGCAGTGGGAATCACGATAATCTTTTTTCTCCTGAAGTCCGCAGTGGGAGTCTCGTTAATCCTTATTATACATAAGTCCGTTGTGGGAATCTCGATAATCCTT
>JAHWFP010203576.1:0-10523 GCA_023313725.1 Lithobius niger
TTTAAGTCGGGTGTCTTGCCTCGAATATTGGTAAGCATGGTATGACAAGTTATTTCTGTCATTTTCGTTGAAACATTTTTTTGTCGCGTTTGTTGTTTTTTCATGTTTCTGTTGTAATTATAGGGTAGGTTAAGTTAGGTCAGTTGTCTTGGCTCAAATTTCACCAGACAGGACGGAGTTTCACCAACGACTTTGTAATTTGCTTCCTGTATTTTTCCCCCCGGCTTTTCGTTTTAATAGATGTGTTGTTGTATCAAAAAAATCTATTGAAACTAAAGCAAAATTATGTGTTGATCTTCTTTTAAGATTGCATAGTCCAAAACCATGAGAAAAAGTCTGACCTTGCCCCCCCCCCCACCATTCTCAAAAAAAAAATAGAAATATTCTTTACTACAATTTATTTATTTATTTTTGCTCAGCCCTCCCACCCACCCACGAGGCTCTATCAAGATTTTACCCTAGATTGCAATTTTGTTTCCCTTGGTGTTCTTTTTCACCTGGCTTTAATTTATTTTTAGCTATGAAAACGTTTTTTTTAAATTAAAAACAATTCAGTGCAGTATGCAGGGTAAGGTATTTTTTTTTATTTATTTAGTCTACGAAGTTTATTACCAAACCTTAAAATAGCAACACGAAAATTATATTTTTATTATAGGGAACAGCAATTTCACACAGCTTGTTTTTTTTTAGTTCTTAATTTTTTAAATAATAAAATTGTTTTCATAATAATAATAAATTTAAGAAAATATACCAAGCTAAATATTTACTTGTAAGCACAATAAAATTATTGAACGCTAGAGCATACAAATTAAAAGAATTTTTTAAGTAAGTACTGAAAACTGTTGCATCATTATAGAATTGCTTTCATATTTATTAATTTCCTTTTATGTAATAACAGTGTATAGATAACTCTATTTCTAACCATACTTTCTGCATAAAAAAAAATTCTTGGGTCCACTAAGCGTAATACAAGTAGGCCTAAATAACAAGTTTTGGTGCTCAGCATTAGTTAGATTGAACACTAAAATAGTAAAAACGGTCGAAACAGTCGGTATTGTTAGATATCTTGGACTGTTTTTTGGTAGGGAAAATTTCTTGGATTATAATCGGAGAAAACTTTTTTTATTCTTGCTACTAAAACATGCAATTTTTTTACTTGAAACATGCGAGAGAAAGATGATTGTTCAGATAGGTAAACATAAGTATGTCAAACATAGGTATGTAAACATAGGTATGTCAAAAGGAAACACGTTCTTTACTGATTTTTATTTGCTTAAAAGTCTGCGCTTGATTACGGATGTCATCTAGACCTGTAGGTCAGCCAAAGCAATGCTACAGCCTATCTGCTCTTGGCCGCGCTGAGCTTCTTGCCACTCGTACCCTCTACCGCGCATGCGGGAGGGACTAGTTCCGGAGTTAGTCGAAAAGGCTCATAGCTAACGCACAGAGATACGAATCGGACAATCATCCCTCATGCTAGAGCACGAGTCTGGCTCGAGGCAGCGCGCATCCACGCCCTCGTGCGGCTAGGCGGGTAAACTCCCGTGATAAAACCAAGGCCGACTGAGATAGTAGCTGTGCTCCACTCCAGGCCCGTCAGCTTTGTTTTAGTTAGCGAAAGACACGCCAGGAGCCATCCAGTACCGTACGGCGTGAGAACCGAAGGGAATTGGTATCTGAACGAATTGTATGCAGGAGAAGCCCTCTCCTGTAGAAGTCGAGTGCGTTGCTTTGCGTAGGTTAATCAAAATGCCACCAGGAGCCGTTGAGTACCGTACGGCCTGCAGGCCAATGGGAGTTATCCAAGCTGGACAAGTGGACTCTGTGAAGCCGGGGTGGGGGAAGTATAACAAAAAAAAAGAGACCGATAGCCGTATTCCATTTTGGGAAGAACGTTTGCGTTAATCTAAACTGCATCTAAACATTAAACTGCATGCTTATACCCAGCAGATAATCATTGTTGGAGAATGTCTAAAATAATAGATTTCACACAAAATGTTATGTTTGTTACGTTTAAATAATAGCTTAAAATATTAATTTAAGGATTTCTTAAAATGCATTTGTTTTATCTTACAATATTTCACGATTTTAATTCGCACTAGTTCAGTGATATCCTTCCCCGACAAATGTTTACCAGTGCTACAAAATGCTGTTACACAGAATGAAATTTTCAGTAATTTAAGAAAGTACAGTGGTAAAGTAACTTCAAACGTGAGAATAAGAAACGACACCATCTTAATTTATGCAAAGTACTATAAAAAACATAATAAAATCATTAAAACTACACAAAATTAACCAAGGACAACGTAACAAAAGTAACAGAACTTTCAAATAATCGTTACCTTAAAATTCTAAACCGATACCCGATATTGCTTGCTTATTAAACATATCGTTAATCTTTATACTACCTCTCGAAAAACATGTGCACATAGAAATATTTATGAAAATAAAATAGAAAAATCTAACTTGTGCTCTAACCCTACGGTTATAGATAATTTGGATGATGTTAGTATGCAGGTAACGGGTTTATCGTTAAAAAGCCTGCTAGAGGGTCTGGGGGAGCGATGTCAACTCCCCAGCTGACTCCATAACGGAGCCTTGGAGGCTGAAGTAATTTACGATCATTTATCGTACCTTCCCTACCTTTCACAATGCTAAAAACGCACAGCGATATATCCCATATCGCCACACTTTAGTATGGTGATATCCCATATCACCACACTTTACTGTGGTGATATGAATATCACCACACTAAAGTGTGGCGATATGGGATATCACCACACTAAAGTGTGATATGGATGCCATGCACAGTAGTGTGGTGATAAGACATTGCCAATACTTTCATAAGGTAGAATTCCTTAATAAAACCCATGCGAGAATTAATTTGATTTGTTTATGTCAACCAAAAGTTTCCAAATAATGTTTGCTACAAAATAAAATCGTAGCCTACCTTCGTTCTTTGTTTGAAAAACAATTGACGCCCGTGCTTTTTTATTACGCAACAAAATAAGGGCAAATTAATTCACGCATGGTTTTTATAAAGCAGTTCTACATTTCGAAACACAGACAAGAAAATTGAATACTTTACTTATTAACCCCCCCCCCCCCATCAAAAAAAAAGTAACCAGCTGGCGACTCTAAATCAAAAAAAATTACGTGAACTTGCGTCGGCCTTTCGAAAACACCAACTGAAATAACATACGAACTATATATTAAATTTCATCCCTCAAAATGAAGCGTTACGCCGTTTCCCTCCGTCCCCCTACCTATTCACAAAATTACGTGAACTTGCACGTCGGCCTTTCGAAAACACCAACTGAAATAACATACGAACTATACATTAAATTTTACCCCTTAAAATTAAGCGTTACACTATTTCCCCCACCCCGAAATAAAAATGCGCCCACAACATTCTAACTGCCTGCCCACACTTTAGCACATAACTGTTAACAGGAATACGTACGTTACCTCTGAATTGCCCTTTAATATGGTCCGCAGTGACACTAAAGTTTGGTACCGAATCTTTTCTTGGGCATTATTAAGCACTATTAATCTTCGCTGTCGTCCAAATCAACGTTTTCAATTAAAAGGTATCAAAGACGTAGGATACTACTACCATGAAATGACATCAGAGAATGACAAGAGCGAAGAACCCACTGTTCAGAAAGCACATTATGCAAATTGAAGAAGGACGACTCATTGCGTGAATGACATGATAAAAAAAAAATGTTTAAAACACCACTTACTTGAACCTAAGGACTACAACGTAATTTTTTTACATGATGAAGTTTCCGTGATGTGCGCCAGGATAAAAAAAAAAAAAAAACGTATTTCTCCCATACGATTAAACAAAAATCTCCCTCTAGACACGTAACCTAACCCCGCTCACCCTCATCTCACTCGAATGGTATCGGCCGCAAATCTGACTGCAGCAAAACAAAGTAACGACACAAAGTTTGCATAAACAACACAGCTTATTACCCCACCAATTTTGTTTTTCATTTTAATAGTTACAGACCGTACGATAAATTAGTTATAGAACCCGTGGCAAACTTTATGGGATTTATGAGCCGATGGGCGATATCCCTCACATGGCAAATCCGCTCGTACTACGTCGCGATGACGTAGTTCTCGCGGAGTAGCCATGTTCGGGATATCGCCCATCGGCTGATAAATCCCATACAGTTCGTCAGGGGTACTATAACTATTATTTAGAATAACGAGTTAATCATTCCATTTTGGTTCGTTTAGGTTTCGGGAGGGGGGGGGTGAGAGTGGCGGCAAACATCATTGCCATCCCTTTACTACAAAACTGTTTAATTGTATCTGGCACGTTTCCAGAATGGACAAAAAAAAATTAATGAAAGGGAGTGGAGACGCGGACAGTCTGAAGACAAAAGCAAGATTATTTTGTTATGATGCTTGCATGAATGCATGAATGAATGCATGAATGCTTGCATGAATGCATTTTTTCCCCTTTCTTTCTGGCTGTATTTTTGGAAAAACTAACTAGTCAAACCCGCTCTTTCCCATCAGCTGCCTACTTAGGCTAACTTCTAACACTTTTGGAACGAACTTCGGGCTTTCTCTGCTGGAAAGAATCCTTCCTTCAATTCCGTGCGCCAAAAATGATAAAAGTTAGCCAGTTTGGATAAAGGAATCCTGCGAAAGATAATGAACAGTATTTCTTTTTTAATATCCTTTCCACACACCACTCACTAATGTATACTACCTATGCGTTATTGAATTTTGTATTTTACTTCGCTTCCCGTTACGCTTTAAACAGAGGATTATCAAAATGAAGCATAGCGAGATGCAGCGCCTACAACGGGCTTCTCCTGCATACAATTCGTTCAGATACCAATTCCCTTCGGTTCTCACGCCGTATGGTACTGGACGACTCCTGGCGTGTCTTTCGCTAACTAAAACGAAGCTGACGGGCATGGAGTGGAGCACAGCTACTATCTCAGTCGGCCTTGGATAAATCACAAGCAGTGTTTAGCTAGGTTGGCTATCCGGTGATCATTACCGTCGTACGCTGCACAGAGCTTACAGTACTATAAAAAAAAATACGGGATAATAACTTGGCTTGCGTATTTTTTTTAGCCAAACTACACTCCTTCCTTCGCATCAGAATAATGTTATAGAAGCATCTAGGCCGAATTGTGAAAAAAAAAACCTGGTTCTAGGTAAAAGAATTGATAACAAAGCATTAACGCCAGAGCAGTCAAAAAAGCGTTTTAAAAAAATTAAAACATAAAACATAATGTTATTGGTGGGGGGGGGGGGGAGGTGGCCAAACAAAATCGTGAAACTAAATCGTTTTATTTAAAGATTTAAATTACGAGTACGAAAGATAACTCAAAAAATTTCTTCATGCTCCAGTTTATTTTCTTAAATATTAATTTACGGTCCATTAATTTATTCTAGCAAACACTCCACCCTGCCCCCTCTAAAATAAAAATAATAAGATCTCTGCGGCGACAGTTAATGAAGCAGGAATTCAACCTTTCAAACAAATTTTATTTTAATAATTTATAATGCTTTCAGCAAGAGACATTGTTTCATAGTAGCACTCCAAGACATGCTTCTAGTACCGTGAGTTGAAAAACGGAAAAGATGCATTGGAGGGAAATTATTCATCCACAACCGAAAAGGTTCAGCAGATGATAGCTACAATGAAAAAAGGTTAAAAAAAAAAAAAAAAAGTCGTAAAAAATCTTATAAAGCAACATGGTAATTTACCATAATGAAAAAAATGAGTTACAGGTACATTATTATAAATATTTATTTAAAATAAATAACTAACTTAAACCAAATCTGTGAGTTGGAACTTGAAATCATCTTGCTTTTTATACTTTTAAACTACCGGTAAAAAAAAATAGTGATTGCTCCCCACCCCCAAAAAAGAAAAGTTTTTAAACCTTAAATCGTGTTTTCCACCCCCCCGCCCCCCCCCCCCCCTCCAAATAAAAATAAAATTATTTATTGTAAGCTCATTTAATTACTGTAATCAGTTTAAGAAGAAAATGCTCTCATGTGATATGTTTAAAAATGTACGTCGCATTTTTTATTGTCCTGTGTAGTTTACGGTACTTTCATCTTTCGGAAATAAGATTTTAAAATGATAGGAAAGGAAGGAACCTTTAGAATTGCTGCAATTCACAGCACTGCACCACGTGCTGTGTGTTGCTTTATGGGCGTTAAAACCTGACTTATCTCCGATTTGTTTGGCCCTTACTGCTCCAAAAAGGCATAACGAAAAAGAAAAGATTGACCTGTTATCTTTAAATATCGTTCAGTAGGCCTACCCATTATTTCTTCTGTTTCAATTGTAGTTTATCTCCATACGTCAATAATAATTGTCCATAATGGTTTTAAGAGAACATTTATTACAGTGCTATTTCCGAGCAAAGCAAAAGCAAAGCGGGAACGAATGTTTACATAGATGTTTACCCAGCCACATAGAGTTAGATATAATATATTCTTACACCCGGCCAGGCGCTTGGAGCGCTGCGTGCGTTTCCCGAAATGCACAGCGACCATGGAGGAAAGAAAAGGAGCTGGCATGACGTCACAGCTACGCGCTACCTGCTGACGCCAGTTGGCGGAGGGAAAGTCGCATGGCCGCCATCTTAGTTAGTTCAACACTGCTTGTCCGCAAGCGTTGGCAACGCACATTTCTTCCATATCTTTTCAATTTTATCGATGAAAGTAGAAAAAAAAAAAATGGCTCAGTAATTTCAACTTAAAAAATAGCAATCCCAGACACAAACAAAATTCAATTACAGATTCTTCGGTTTTGTTAATGCAACGTTAAAGGTTGCATTAGAATATTTTTTCAACGTTTAAACTCGTTGTGAATTAAGGAGTTTTAATAAACGTAGCCTAAACTTAACCAAAGTACTAGACATTCAAAAAAAAATACTGCACTCTCCAAGAAAAGTCGTAGTAACCGAGGCTTCTTTTGTGGTTTCCTCATCTGAAAGTTATACAAATTGTGGAATCTGTTTCCGACTTGAAATACGTAAAAACAGAAAAAAGCAAAAGTAATTATATTTTGCAATAAAACGAAAGATCCATGACCAGGGCCAGTAGTTAGATATTTTTTTCTGGAGGGTGGGGAGGGGGGAAGGGATGGCAAAAAATTAAACAAAATCGGTGCCATTTCAATAGGAAAAAAACTTTTGACACATTTCTGACATACATTAGAAAAAACTGAAATTGAACTTGGGTAAGCTTGGGTAAGTCCCTCGTCTTTCTTGAGGACACTTCTATTTTGAAAAAAATTGAAATGTCCATGACCTAGGAATTTTTCCGGGGGGGGGGGGGGGGAAGGGTAAGGAGAGAGACAGGCCAAAAAAAATTGTACCATTTCAATGCAAAAAAGACTTCTCACGAAAAAAAATACTGAAATTTTACGTAAAAAATTAAAATTGGACCTGAGTAGGAATGAAAAAAAAAACTGAAATTGTACCTGGGAACGCTTTTTAAGTCCCTATTGTCTTTCTTGGAGACGCTTACCCCACCGTACCGCCCCTCCCCCCAAAAAAAAAACCCTGCGACCCCTGTCTATGTCAGTATAATTGGATTTAATTTCTCGCTCATTTAAGTAAAAATGTGTTTAGTACATAAACTTTTGAATTTGCAGTATACTTTTAAACGGCATAGGTTGTTTTTTTTCGCCGACTACTACACGAAATAAAATAATAAAACCATGATTTCAAAACACTTTCCCTTACCCAAGACAACTGGGAATATTTTCTACTTGGGCATTAGGAAAGGTAGGCCTACTTGTAGTAATGATTATCCGCACTGACATTACAGAATAAAGGTTAAAACGTCGATATTTTCCCCACCTCGTATAATTTCATGTGAACTATTGTTAAATTAAGTGTCAGTGAATTTTTAATCGGGCAAACATTTACATTTTCTATTACGTAATTACATTTATTTACATTTTACCCCATTTTCGCACAGTTACACGAGGTTTCTTCTTTTCCGTCCTGTTGGTGCAGCCGAATGCTAAGCAAACGACCATTGTTCAAAATTCAAAGACAGTTATGGTAAATTACGGGCTATGGTTAATAATAATCAAAATAACGCCTCTGTAAATGTCTGATAATATTGGTTTAGTACCCACGTGAGTACCATTGTCAGCGGCTTGGGCGAACTACGCGAGTCGATCTCTCGAACTAACCAAGATGGCGGCGCGACCGTGAGGCAAAGACCTTGGACAGAGGGAATAGTAGTGAGGCGACAAAAGCGCCCTCCCTCGGCTGGCGTCCCTACGATGACGTCATGCCAGCTCCATCTCTTTCTTTCCTCCATGACAGCGACGCGCGACCTCGCAAATTTAATACAGCGATTCGCATCTCTGTGCGTTAGCTATTATAGCTATTATAGTATCTCTGAGCGTTAGATATAGCATAGGAGTTGAGTTGTGTTTAAATGGATAAGCAACTCCCAGCTCAATTGCATAGTTGAAGTGCGTAGTCTTCGATGGCAAGCGTGACCCACGAATGTACCCAGAATACAAAGTGCGTCTGCTACTTCCGCCTGACCAAGCCGCCATGAGGTATTCGCGGTTGATCCGCTAGTAGGCGGTGGAATTTTCTGTGAAATACGCCCTGTACTACATTGTTTATGATGTATCAAACGTAGGTAAGATAAGAGATTGTTATATTGCCAGGCGTACGTGGTCAGTGGGTGAAACGGCCAACGTGTTTTTTACCTATTTTTTGGCCATTTTTCATTCAAATTCTACAATAGCACAATGGCTCTTCAAATCTGTATTTTCGTATTTCTCTGTATGGCGAAAGCGTATGGTGATTTTCGAATTCAAAGTGCTCTTGCGACCTCTCTAATAGCCCGAAATGGCCATCCTTACGATTTTCTGAAAGCTGGGGATCTATTCTTTCCATCAATTCTGACCGAGATCGTTTAATTTTGATAGGGACCGTCCTACACCCACGTAATGGTGAAAGGTAATGCCGTAGTAGCAAAAGCGAAAGGCGATTTTCGAATTCGAAGTTCTCTTGTGAGCCCTCTATTAGCCCAAAATGAACATGCTTACGATTTTCTGAAAGGTGTGGATCTATTCTTTCCATCAACTCTAACCGAAATCGTTTAACTTAGATTGGGACCATCCTACGCCAATTTAAAGGTGAAGAGGTGATGGCGTAGCGACGAAAGTGTATGCTGATTGTCGAATCCTAAGTGCTCTAGTGATACCTCTAGTAGCCAAAATTAGACATGTTTAGGATTCTGAAAAGTGGGGAGCTATTCTTTCTATATTGCTTCGAGAAGCACTTACTGCTAACCTCTGTAAGGTTTTCATTTTTTTTTTTTAAATATATAAACAATTGTTGTATTCAAAGTATATAGTACTGTACGTTTTTGTATTGTTTTGCATTCACCGTCTTTTTTCTAAATCACTTCCGGCGGACATATTTACATAAGTTTAGCGTCATTGTAAAGGTGGCTTGATTACACACATGTTTTAATCATCCAGAAGCCTATACAACTCTTTTGGATCCGATAATAAAGTTGAAAGCAAAAAGGTATGTTTAATTTAATCGAAAAAACGACCATATTGGAAAATGGCAGCTGGAAAATTCAGATGAAATTTCTCAGATGTCTAGCCTACCTCTGTTTTTTTTTTAAATCTACTATAATGTGCCTGACCACTGTAACAGTTTTCATCCGTCCACTCAAAAATTCCTACGGGGGTATAGGCCAGGGACAGGACTATTAGCCGATTATTAGTTTTTCCTTGAATGATCAGAAAACTTAAAATTGAAATTAAAAAAAAAAAGGTTTATTGAGAGGCACTTCAGTATACTTGCTTCTTGCATCTTAAAGGGATGCTTGCACCCGAAAAATGCAAAAATTGGTGAAAAAAAAACTGTTTTGTATTCTGGTTGAATTAGTTATACTGAAATGTTTATTTTCAGGTTGTTCTAGAGAAATATATTACTCTCATCTCTCTATCACCTTATTTGAGGTTTTTTGATCAGTTGACAAGCACAAATTAATACGGAATCTCTTGAGTTCAATAAAAAGAACTTTTTTTTGTTAATGTTCATTGTCTTCAACTGCTTTAAATACCTAGTACAGGTCTCTCTCATTTACTAGCTAGGAGTATAGTTACTAGTTAGTTATGCAGGACTCAATATAATACCCGTGAATTTTTTTTTTATATATAGGTAGCCGGTGGAAGGGGGAGGGGGGTGGGCGCCGCTCAGTCGGCTCGCCTTGGGCGCCAAAGGGGGCTAGCTAAGCTACGGCCCTGATCTGCCCGCCGCAGCACTAAGGCCCTAAGAAACAACGTAATGAATGAAACAATAAAACTTTCTTAAAAAGAATACTCCCTCTCAGTCAACGAAATTTCCTGAATTTGAAATATATCGGTACTCGATGTGATATGAGCCAGTAGTTAGTTAGCGAGTATATTTGGCATTCGTTTTAATATATACGCGTAAAGCAACTGCCGTCGCTGCCTGCCAGTACGCTTTTTTTTT